>SNQJ01S0049155.1:76480-92381 GCA_010110895.2 Picea sitchensis | reverse complement strand
TAAAGGGTACAGGTCGGCCCCACCATAAAGTGAAAGATAATTAATGTAAAAGATAATTAATATGGTAATTATTAATTATATTGTGAGTTATTGAGGTTGACCCTATTGTTTCAATATACATTATTGTTGACAGTTTCAGTCTAATATAAATAAAGGTAAATTCCCCATTGAGGACTCATATTAAAAGTGTGAGTTTGGAAATTTCAGCAAACACTTGTTCTTGGGAAAAGTGCGCACCTCTCTTGGGTGCTATTCTTCTAGGGTTGTGAGCACCCTTTTGTGTGATAGGTTTATGGTGTGGGGGGTATTTCTATTGAAGAATATAACAAAGGATTGGTTGGGTTTTCTTCCCTTGTTGAGAAGGGTTTCCGAGGATAATTCTTGTGTACTTGTTCATGGTGTTTCTTCTTGTGATCTTGGTTGTTGCAAAAAATTGTTTATGGTTTAAGTAAAATGATAAAAATGGAATGAAATTCATGCTTAAGCCCATATTATTGAAAAATCAACATGGTATCAAATCATAGGTCTTGAATAACCCATTGCACAAGAAAATTTCAGTCATCCTCTCTCTTTTGCAAAACCGTATGACCCCTCCTAGGGTTTCCAGAAAATCTGTAGACCTACCTTTCTGAGGACTTTCAACACTTGTCACTTGGAAGTTGGGGATAAAAAGTGTATGGGAGTGTATGGAATCCTCCAATGCACTTCCAAAAAGATTCATATTGCATGTCTGAGCATTTTGACTTTTTGGCCCTAGGGTTTCTAGGGTTTTGCTAATTTCTGCAGAAATTTTAGAATTAGGGTTTATGCAACTCATTGAAGGAGATTTTCAGCTCACCAGTATTTCTGTGACATTATTAAGGATTATTGTTGGCAGTCATAAGCCCCAAAAAAATTAAAAGTGCTAGCCTATCCTAGTCGTTAGGTTTTCTAGCCCAGTTGACAAGGGTTTGTGAAGAATCTAAAATATGATGAACATAATCATGATAGAAAACAAGCTTAGTGAATCAAGCAAACTTAGTTCGTAGAAGCCAAGACTTGAAGGAGATGAAGACATCAATAGATCAACACCCTCAAGTATGCACTTGTATATATTATTTGTATCATTATTATGAGGGTACTTGCGGGAGGAAGGAACCTTTGCTGAAGTCATGAATCTAGAGGGATCTCAGTGCATTCAGAGGAACAACACACTGGAAGTAAAATACTCCATGTTTGATTGTTTTAATTATCATGCCTCTAACCTACATTTCTAAAGTTTTCTACATTACAAGTAGGTGTTGTAGTTGTGACAACAATCCTTAAATTGTTTTGATTCTAGAGATGTACTTATTATTCTCCTTTAGGAGATATTTTTGTCTTGTTTCCTTTCATTTGTTTTCTTGTTCTAGGCAGGTTAATAACAAAGGAATATGGTTGTACTTCAGAGTTCATAGGGATTCAAAACTATTTGAGAAGGAGGAATAACATAACCATCATTAAGGAAACCAATGCAATAATGCATGATCATAATCTTTCTATGATTTTGTGGGCAGAAGCATGCATGACACAGTATATGTTCAAAACAAGAGTCTTCACCAAATTTTGAAGAAACATAACTCTAGAAGAAGCCTTCACCGGAGTGAAGCCCGATATTGAACACTTCCGGATATTTGGGTCCCCAATGTATTTTCATGTACCCAAAGAGAAGAGGTATAAGCTATACCCTTCAGGGATAAAGGATACATATATGGGATAACAATGAATCTTTGAAGACATATCAGATCTACATCCTTGGTCAAGGACAGATTGAGAAAAACATATATGTTTCCTTTGAAGAAGAGATAGCCTGCCAAAGATCCAGAGAGTCTTAGATGGAGATTGACAGTGAGACAATACCTTCTCCCCATTAATCAGTTAAGAGGGAGACAAACATTATTCCATCCGATCCAGTTGCTCCAGTTGATATTCCCAAAGATATTTCAGTAGGGCATAAAAGGCCCGCCTAGGCTCGACAAAATCTGCATGAGGCAGAGGAACATACAAGCCCCTCAAGGCACATCCCAAGAGATCAAAATATATTTTTGAGCTACCCTTCATCCATGAGCCACTTCATTGATTATGAACCTTCTTGTCATGGAGAAGCGGCAAGTGAACAGGTATGGAAATATGCCATGACAGAAGAATACCAATACATATTAAAGAATGATGTATGAGATATTGTTCCAGATGTATGATATATTGTTCCAAGACCATAATGGAAGTCTGTGGTGACTTCCAAGTGGGATCTATAAGATCAAGCATGCAACTCCATGAAGTGTCGAGAAATACAAAGCAATATCCAGCCGAGGATTCCCACAAACAGAGGGAGTTGTCTATTGAAATAATGTAACCGCTGGCTATATCTCTTATTCTTATTGTTATTTTATTCATTGGATTAATCCTCATTGTGGATTAATCATGTTTGGTATTGTATTAGGACCAACTCTTGTGGATTGGTCATCTGAATTGTATAGGCGCACACAAAGTCGGGCTCCAGATATTATTGAGACCCAAATTAAATTAAAGGTGGGTTTAAACACCCATAGTGAGAGGTCGGCCCCGCTGCTGAAACTCTTTTCACACATGCCTTGTATATAGGAGGTTAGCTCACTTTATCATTAACAACTCACTTGTTTAGTTTGAGAGACAAGTTATGATATGTTACTGGAAAAGGAGAGGGAGAAGAGTGGCGCAACTCTTGGAGAGGACTATCTCGACATTTGAGTTATCTCTTGACACCCAGATACAATTTATGACAAGGAAGTTTTGCCGGTTTTCTTTCCCTTAGAGGGTTTCCCAAGATAAATGTTTGTGTCTCTTGTGAATGTGCATTTAGTGATCTTGTTCTTATGTTGCTCTTATCTATTGAAACAAAGAACTATAATAATGGCATAAACATTAACATGGTATCGTGAGCCAACCTAAAGGGAAGCATATTTCAAGAAGAGGAAAAATGTCACCGCTACTGCATCTAAAAATTGAGTTTTTTCAAAAGTGAAGCTTTCTACCCAAAACTAGCTAGAAAGTTGCGCCTCCCCCCAAGGATCATTTTTGCTAATTCTAGAGAGCACCTTTTCAGTGGCTAGATCTTCCCGAAAGTGAAACCCTAGTTTCACAGCAATTTAAAACCGTAAAACCAGAAATTGTATACCAGAAAGTACCAAGTACCGAAACCGTAAGCACCACCCGTAAATCCACATTATCAAGTTTGAGGGGTAAAGTTGGATTTTGAAATTCTGACTGCACATCTTGAAGAATCCCGGCCTCAAATAACATTATTCATCCCTTGATCAGATTTTCAAACCGTTTGAAAAATTAGGGTTTTCATAAAACCCTAAGTTGCAGTACCTGTTGTAGTTTCATTTGCAGTACCTGTTGTAGTTGCTGTTTCATTACCTGTTGCAGTTGCAGCTGTATAACTAGTTGCAATCACCCTTGAAGTTATCTCAAGAATTGGCAATGATTACAGCTGCTACCAGATGAAGCCACTACTTGCAAATGCTATCAGGAGGTATGTGTACTTACATATGTTTAATGGTTAAACCTCTAAAGAGTATTTATGAGAAGGATTCTCTACTATAGATCTGGAAGGATTTCAAGATCCAACATATTCAGAGGAATGATGCAACCCATGTGTGATTATTCTAATATACACTATTTTTTCATAACATTATCTTAATCAATGTTGCATGTTGGAAGCTATGATCAAATTATTAGAAGGATTAGAAGTTGATCATAGAGCTTATCCTCTAATCCAACCTATTGTCAAGATAATGTGATTGTCTTCTTAGTACAGAAGATAGGTGGAAGAAAGAACTCGTCACTTGAGTGAAGGAGACCCGAAGAAAGCTAGCACTCATTCTGAGGACAAGGTTCCGTGTTTGATTAACTTTCAAGATTATCAAGACTAAAGGCGTACACATGACAAGTTGATGACTATAGTTGAGACAACCGTATTTTTAAATTATTATACTTGATAGCACGTGAATATATAGAGGTAAATACTTTGGCTGATACAACTAACACCTCCACATGGAGAAACCCCGTGTGTTAAGTTCTAGGGTTGCCATGGAAGAATGCTTGGCTCACAACATTATGAGAGTGTTGACCTCATTTTGTATTGTATTCCTTACCTTTAATATTTACTCGATAAATTATAAGTGATAGCTCTAAAGGAGATATTGTGATGATTGTTCATGCTATATTGCTTATATTATCAAGAAGGATAATATTCTTGTTTGTTGTTTTGCTGACCTTGCCCCAGGTCACCCACATGAGGAAGCCATAGCCATACAAGTAAGGAAACATAAAGGAGACCGTGAATGAAGAAATCATCATTGAAGAAAAGAAGGTGACATTACATAAGCTTATGTGGTCACTAGAAGCCATGACCCATGCTCTTCATTGAAGAATATTTGCATTGAATATTAGCTCACTTCTACTTAACTACAAGGTGCTACCCATACATATGCAAAGCGGTCATCGGTTTACCTTAACTCAAAGGTGACCATGAAGGTGATGCAATGGATGTGCACAGGAAGAACATCAAGAACCCATTTCCTAAGAGGGACAACAAGACGTATGATTCCCATAATTCATCCATCTGCATTTGTGTGGCCCAATGCCATCATCCCTCCATTAATGGGTATGGATACTATGTATCATTCATTAATGATTATTCTTAGTAAAGACCTAGATATATTTGAAGGTTCAAAGAATATCAAGGGAATCTCATCTTGAAGATATAACCTTCAGAAGGAATATTAAGATACCTGAGGTCGATAATGAGGAGAATTGATAATTTCAAAGAGTTCGTGGAACTTATTTAAAGATGTGTTGGGATCAAGATCCCCAAAAACAAGGTAGTCGAACTAACAATAGAACCATACTGGAAGCTGAAGACTATGATCCATGATCAAGATCTTCCTATGTGCTTGTGTGGGAAGAAGCAACAGATAGTTGTCTATGCATAACCCATTTCCCCAGTGCACTTGGCTCAAGATTACCCAAGAGATGTTCACCTAAAGAAGCTAGAGGTAAGCCATCTCAAAAAATATTTGGCTATCCATTGCTTATTCATATACCTAAAGAAAAGAGAAATGAGTTGGACCCTTCAGGAAAGAAAAGAATATTTGTGGGATACTGTGGGGTCTCCAAGGCCTTCAAAATATACATACTAGATGCCACTGCTACATTGAGATCAACAGGGATGTGACCGTTGATGAAGAAGCAACACTTAAGAAATCAAGAAGATGCTAGGCTTGAAGAAGTATATGAAGAGAAACCTCTAAATCCCAGATTGCGTATCTCAATGAGGGAGGTTCCTGTGAGTCGTGACCAAGAGGGAAGTCGAATCTCCTCTCTAATGAGGAACTTCTAGAAGACCATGCTATAGTAGAAGTTCAAGAACTCCTCAAATGACCTTCTCCCCGTGAAAAGAAAGCCCGCTTGGGCAAGAGAGCTTATTCAATATGGAGAGAAGTATGTTGTTCCGTATGAACCTCGAGATGTGAAAGACCAAAGCCATTTTCCAGCTACACTGCTTTGATATGTGATCTCCCATGAAGAAGCCATTCGTGAGAAGGAATGGGCGCATGCCATGACGTAGAAATACCAACCATAATAAAGAATGATGTATGGGGAAATAATTCCCACATCAAAAAGTAAGGATGTGGTATCATCAAAATGGTTCTTCAAAATAAAACATGTCACGATGGAAGTATCGAGAAATATAAAGCAAGATTTGTCGCCGTGGATTTTCTCTCGTGAAGGAAGGCATTGACTATGAAGAGACATTTGCTTCGTGTCCAGATACACTTAGATCAGAACAATTATAGCCTTGGTTGCCAAGATGAAATGGAAGTCGCACTAAATAACGGAAGACAACTTTCTGGAATGGTGTTACCAAAGAGGAAGTGACATAGAGAAACCCCAAGGATTTGAGGCTGAATGTGAAGCCCCATGTCTTCGGACAGTTAAAGCCTTATATCGATTGAAGCAAGCTCCTGCAGCCTGGTGGCGTATTACATAGACGCTTTCTTGACGAGCTTAGATTTACCAAGAGAAAAGAAGACTCAAATTCTACTTCAAAATTATGGATAACGAACCAATAATTTTGTACATTGTATGTGGATGACTTATTCTTAATCGAAGAAGAAAAAGCTCATCGCCGAATGTAAAAAGAGACTTTGCCAGAATTTGAAAATGAAATACCTTGGCCTAATGCATTACTTCAGTCTTGAGGCATGGCGTAGTCCGCAGCGATCTTCCTAATCAAGTGGAAGTACACTATCAAATCTAAAAGAGATTCGACATGCTAAAATGAAAAGTCCATGAATACACCCACAGCTGTAAGCTTAAGTCGCCGGTCGATACTGGGTCGCACTTTTATAGGATGCCATTAATCGTGATAGACAAATTATTTAATCGCTGATGTAACGACTTAATACCGCATCAGACATCTATTCTTGCGCTGAACACTCGAGTCAGCTCGTAGCCTTATTACGTTCACCGAAAGGGCTGCAAACATGTGATGAGGTACCTTAAAGGCGCAATGGATTATGGTCTATGATGGAGATCATGACTTCACATTGAGGATATATTGATGCATTAAGGTGAGCTACTGCGCATTTAAAAAATCACTTCTAGATGTTGTTTCATTCTGGGATCATGATCTCATGGCGTAGTAGGAAGCAATCCGCATTTTAGCACGGCGTATACATTATCGCCGTTTCTATGTCACGGGTTATAAAGCTTTCGAAAGTTGCTGAGATGCCTATTTGACTTGGAGATGAGAGCAACCATGATTCTATGTGACAAATAGAGATGCATAAAAATGACAAAGAATTCGTGGTTCCACGTGTCGAAGAACATAGAGATCCGCTATCATTTCATCCATGACATGGTACGTAGAGGAGCCTTGAAGCTCCAAAGCATTAGTACGATGAACAAGTTGTCGACGTTGTTGACTAAGCCTCTATCTCAGGTAAAGTTTGAACACTGAGATAAGCTTTATATAGTCCGAAGGACCCTCCTCGAAGGGGAGCATATATATATATATATATATATATATTTATTCCTTGCTTCCGACCACCGTTAGATGTAAGCAAGATGAGCTATTTTCACTCGCTATTAGATGTAAATCATGATGCTGTGTTTTCCTGGCTTCTAACCTCGCTATTAGACGTAAAGCAAGATGTGAGTCATGCTTCTGACCTCGCTGTTAGACGAAGCATGATGTCAGGTGTCTTTGACCTTCATTAATAGACATAGCAATATGATTCATTTCTTCTCGACCTCACCTGTTAGACGGTAGCATGACTGCGGTGTTCCTTTGCTTCCCACCTCAATCAAGAGACATAAAGAAAGATGAGTCATTTATGACCTCGCTGTTAGACATAAAAGCAGACGTTGTGTGTGTCTTTGCTTCCGACCACCGTTAGGCGTGAAGCAAGATGAGTCATTGCTTCATCTTGTTGTTAGACGAAAGTTACGACACTGTGGTGTTCCTTTGCTTCCTCGACCATCATAGGACGAAGCAAGATGAGTCATTTCTTCGAACCTCGTTGTTAGATGTAAAGCATGACGCTGTGTGTTCCTTTCTTCTGACCTCGCTGTTAGACATAAAGCAAGATGAGTCATTGCTTCTGACCTCACTGATAGACGTAAAGCATGACGTTGTGTGTTCCTTTCTTCTGACCTCATTGTTAGACGTAAAGCAAGATGATTCCTCTCTTTTGACCTTGTTGTTAGATGTAAATCAAGATGTTGATATGTTCCTTACTTCTGACCTTGTTGTTAGACGTAAAGGAAGATGATTCCTTGCTTTTGACCTCGTTGTTAGATGTAAAGCAAGATGTGACTGACACTGAGCTACCATCTTAACTGCTGTGACATTGAGCCAGTGTAGTATTGTGATGTGCCATCATAGTGCTGTGATGAGGTATCATTTTTACTGACACATTTTGATGCAGATGATGATGGCATTCTTTTGAGAATGATAATGTTGCCGATGAAGAAAACTTTCGATGACTCGTAAATATTCTAGCCAATGTTTCAAGATGATATTGACGATATTGTCCTCCTGATGCCACTGATGATGAAGACCTCTCTTGCCTGATGCTATTGAAGAAGACCCTTCTTGTTAAGGGGGAGTGTTGAAATAATGTAGCTGCGAAGAGTATTCTTATTATTCTTGTTATTTTATTCATTGAATTATTTTATTTTATTCATTGGATTAATCATGTCGGTAATTGTATTAGGACCAAATCCCCTTTTGCGGATTGGTCATCGGACAATTGTAATAGGCAGAATAAGAAGTCATCCCCAACAGTTATTATTGAGACCCATAATTAAATTAAAGGTGGGTTTACCCACCTAGAGTGAGAGGTCGGCCCTACCAGTGAAACCCTTTCACACGTGCCAGTCTTGTATATATAGGGAGGCTAGCGCCTCACTTTAATACAAAACTCACTTGCTCAGTTTGAGAGACAAGTTCTGATCTGTTACCAACAAAGGAGAGAGGGAGAAGAGTGGCACATCTTTTGGAGAGGAATTTCTATATTGGTTTGAGTTATCTCTTGACATTGTATTGGCAATTTATGATAAGGAAGTTTTTGCTGGGTTTTCTTCCCCTAGAGGGTTTCCCAGGATAAATGTTGTGTCTCTTGTGAATGTGTATTTCTCAGTGATCTTGTTCTTATGTTGCTCTTATCTATTGAAATGAAAAGAACTATAATAATGGCATAAACATTAACATTGTCTATGATGAGACACTTGATCCAATAAGCTTGATACACTTCCATTCGTACTACCATCTATGAGTTGGAAACTACATCAGATGGATGGGTTCTTGATGATTTTGGGTTTCAGCAAGAGTGTTGTTGATCCAAACCTTTATTATTACATTGTTGGTGATGAGAGCCTGATTTTTATGACTTATTCAGGAAGTCGTGTTGTTGGATACAAGCAAGCTTTGAATTCTGATTTCGAGATGAAGGATATGGGTATGATGCACTACTTCTTGGGACAAGAAGTATGACAGAGGACTGATGAGATTTTTCCTGAGTCAAGGAAAATACATAGTGGGGATATTAAAGAAGTTCAGTATGACTAAATGTAAATACGTGCCTACACCGGTGGTGATAGATTTGAAGAAAATGAATGATGATGATTTAGACGAGATTGGTCCATAGCTGATTGGACCATTGATGTATCTAGTTAACACCAGACTTGATATATGTTGTGAAATGAATGTACTTATCCAATTCATGAGTCAGTCAAGACAGACTCACTGTATAGAAGAGAAACATGTATTGAGATATCTATGAGGCACATTTGGATATGACCTGAGATATGCCTCCAGTGTAGACTTGAGTTTGAAAGGATATGCAGATTGGGTCGGGAACACTGTGGACTAGAAGAGCACCTTCGATTGTTGCTTTACTTTAGGGTCTACAATGGTTTCCTGGTGCAGCAGGAAATAAATCTTTGTGGCCTTAAGTACCGTAGAGCCAAAATACATAGCATTGAGTGTGGAAGTCCGCGAAGCAATGTGGCTCCACAAACTGCTGATAGATTTATTCGATCATGAGATGGATCCTACTATTATTCATTGTGATAACCATAGTTGTGTGAAGCTCTTTGAGAACCCTGTGTTTCATGATAGATTGAAACACATTGAGATAAAATATTATTATGTCAGAGACATGATGCAGAGGAAATCATTACACGTGCAATACCTTCCTACACATGAGAAAATTGAAGATATCTTCACCAAACCACTTGCCAATATGAAGTTTGAGTACTTCCTTGAGAAACTGGCTTGGTGGAGAACACCTCTCTAGCTGAGAGGGAGTATTGATGACTACAACCAAGATGAAGTTTGATTACTTTCATGCGAGACTTGGAATGATGGAGAATGCCTCCCCAGCTGAGAGGGAGTGTTGATTATTACAACTGCGTGAGATATCCTCCAGGACACAGACTGAGTGAGTCAGCCTGAGAGGAAGCCCATGAGTTGGGTGTGTGGATCCTCTCTGAGGCAAAGATGTAACATTGTGTGCCCTGTGTGGGGTGAGGAAGCCCATGATCTGGGTGTGTGGTTCCTCTCTGAGATGTTGATGGATTGTTGTGTGTCCCTGTGTAGGGAAGCCCATGAGTTAGGTGTGTTGTTATCACTGAGATGGAGATGAAACACTATGTACCATTGATAAGGGAATATGCCCATGGGATGGGTGTATCATTTTAGATGAAACAATGTGTACCCCTGTGAGGGGTGAAGGATCCCATGTGATGGGTTTATTGTTCTCCTCTATGTAGAGAGTTGAGATGATGTGATACTTCAGATGATTCTCCTGTGAGACGCAGTGAGAAAGAGATCTGTTGAGTTGGACGTGCCTATGACTGAGCACATGTGAACGTGATCCTAATGGATAAGCACTAGTGAGTGCCATTCTCCTATGAGACGTAGTGAGAAAGAGATATTTTGAGTTGGGCATGCCTATGGCTAAGCATTGGTGAACATGATCCTAGTGGATGAGCACTAGTGAGTGTGATTCTCCTGTGAGACACAGTGAGATAGAGATGTGGACATCCTTGTGGTTGAGAATATATGTATGTGCCTCTAGTGACTAAGCACTAGTGGGTGTATGATATCCCTTTCTATATTGTACAAGAGTCAGACCTACCTGTAACCCTATTTGTGATGTAAAGGGTACAGGTTCGCCCCACCATAAAGTGAAAGATAATTAATGTAAAAGATAATTAATATGGTAATAATTAATTATATTGTGAGTTATTGAGGTCGGCCCTGTTGTGCCAATAGACACTTTTGTTGACAAGTTCATTCTAATATAAATAAAGGTAAATTCCCTATTGAGGAATCTTATCACAAGTGTGAGTTTGGAAATTTCAACAAACACTTTTTCTTGGGGAAAGTGCACACCTCTCTTGGGCACTAGTCTTCTAGGGTTTGTTAGCACCCTTTTGTGTGCTAGGTTTATGGTGTGGGAGGTCTTTCTGTTGAAGAATATAGCAAAGGATTGGTCAAGTTTTCTTCCCTTGTTGAGAAGGGTTTCCTAGGATACTTCTTGTGTACTTGTGCATGGTGTTTCTTCTTGTGATATTGGTTGCTGCAAAAAATAGTTTATGGTTTAAGTAAAATGCTAAAAATGGAATGAACTTCATGATTAAGACTAGCTTATTGAAAAATCAACAATTATGACCATGGACATGTAGCGGTATGACACTACCATCTATCTAGTCACCAAACTAGGGTAGTGGCTCTTGGTGGCATAGCCAAGAGAAAGGGGGTCTGATAAGGAGCCAACCTTCTCATCTCTGTGAAATGCTCGTGGATAATGTTTTCGCCTATGGTCACCAATCCATGACAATGTCCCTCAACTCTCCCCTTGAATCATTGAAGAAAAAGATCAAAATAAATAAAGCTAGGAATAAAAGGCAGTGAATGGGCTAGGAAACAATGACAGCTATGACAAGCTGCAACTCTCCCTCTACAAAGGCACCCATAGGTAAGATCTAAATTTCCCTGTTATCACTGCACCCCATGCCCAAACACTTACCCCACTCCACCTCACACATTTACTTGACCTAGATTTTTTATCACCTGGGAAACACCCCAAACTTAAGGAGGATTAGTGCAAAAGGACACCCTGAGACCCTCTCCAAACTTGACTTGTTAAATTTCGTAATGTCTTTGATCATTTGTCTGGGTAAAGGGGGGTTTGATGCACAGTTTGGGTAATTTAATTATTGGATGTGATTTACATATTATGATCCCTGTGACTTATGAACCCTTGTAGGGCATACTTGTCATTGTTGTAGGAATTTTCTCGATGGGCAAGTACACGTGAGGGAATGATTAGCTCAGACCTCCTTGGGGCTAAAATCCCACATATGGATGTTGTAACCCTAGCCAGGGGCAAGGAGACGTTAGAGACTTGCACTAGGAATAAAGAAGGATGTTTCCCTTGGAGACACTCTGGCAGACCTAGACCTAGGGGGATCTTACTCTTCCGCCTGGACGTTGACCTTTGAGATCCCATGACATCATCGTTATGACCCTAGACATCATCAAGAGCTAGGGTTTTCATATTGAGTGTATTTGTGAGTTGGTTGGCATGTGTGGGCATCATTCAGGTCCTTTCAAGGCCAAACATTCTGCATTAGGAGCCAAATGTTCCATCCTAGGGTCCCAACGTCACCCTAGAAGGGCATGGTATCACCCTTGGAGATGATTTCAGGGGTTAATTACTGTTATTTATGTAAAAACTAGATTTTTGATGTAATTTGGCTAGGTCGACCTTTTAATGTCCTGAAATTAATTAAATGTCATTAGTATTATATAAATAGAGAGAAAGTACTCTCATTTTTCATCATCACTTATCACACACTTAGTGTGGACTGAAATTTGCACCCTCTTTAAGGGCTATTGGCTGAAATAACTAGTGCACAACTTATTGGAGAGGCATATTTTGGTGTATCTTGGCTATTTTTCATGGTGTAAGATCTTCAACTAGGGTTTTGCTTGATTGTTCATGGTGAAGTAAGTATAAAATCTGCATTTTGTTTATGTAAAATAATGCTTGTGGTAAATTTTACTTGTTTCATGTTAAATATTATGAAATTGCTTTCTTAAACCCTAGGAGAGAAACATAAGTTAATTCTTTCTCTCTATAGTTTTCTACTTGTCTGAATTTCTGAAGTACATTTTGTATAGAAGTGGCTACTATATCCCTAAAGTGATAGCACTCTAGTAGCTTCACTCTAATTGCATATTTCATACACTCTTTAAATATTCTAAGGAAGGAAGATTCGCTAGGGTCTAAGATTCCTCACTCTCTAGCAAATTTGTCTTTAGGATTTGGATGCTTGAGGCCTTGAAGTGCCAACACCTCCTCCATCCATCCCTTCTCCTTTGACAAGTATTATCATTGCTACTTTTCTCCAAGTTTTTCTGTTGCTATTGTTGACTCCATAAACCCAAAAAGGCACTAGTCTACTCACTATAGTGAATGATTGATCACACAAACACTCAAACCTTCTTCCTTGAAGATTTTTCTAACTTTTACTAACCCTAAACTAGAATAATTCCTTAGCTAACTTGTTGTTGTTGCAAATTACTGCTACAACCATACTAATTCATGCTAATTTGTTGCATTCACCTACATAGCTTGCACGTAGCTCACTCAAAAATTTCTTGTGACAATTGCCAATCAATCTACTAGATAAATGCTAAATTTACATGGTGTTTCCTTGTAATTTTGAGCACTAGAATTTGTTATTGTTACAAAAGATTGATAAAGCCATCTAACTGAAGTAAATTCTCTGCAAAAGTGACATTTAATGCTATCTAGACATTGCCAAATTTGCTTGTGACAATTAACTAACATTATTCCTAGTTGAAGCTACATTTTTTTGTCTTTTTCAAGCAATTTCAAGGCATAATTCTTGTGGTTGTTACAAAATACTTATTGCTATTGTAAATTGTTACATTGCTGCAATTTTATATCAGCTAGCCTATTTTTTGAAGGCTCATGGTCTTAAGAAGCACTAACATCATTTTTGTACTTGAAAGCTACCATATTTTCTTATTTGTCTTGTTCTGGGCAAGTCCACTCAACTTTATTGTTGCTTCATCCCTTAAAAGAATTCAAGAACCTTTTGACTTGAGTGACCAATGAGAGGGGGGTTTTCTTCCATCCTTGCCTTAGTCTCATCAACCCTTTAGGTCACTAGAGACGTCTCCCCTGGAGTAACTTTGATATACTCCTAAACAGAAAGGGGTTTCCAATTAAGGTGGCAGTGATAGGTCACCCCCTGTTACGCCAATTTTGCATTCACTTGCCTTGGGCTTTGGTAAAGTACAGATTGTGCGATAACAATAACCTCCATGGAATTTATAAGATAACCTACCAGAGACAAGATAAACAAGAGAAAAATAATTTCCAATATAATATCATTTTCATAAGAACATATCTATGTTAAGAATAAAAGACAATTTCATGGTAATCAACATATCATTACCAAGGTGACCTGCCAGGAAGCAAAACAAGAAACATCTCCTAGAGAAGATTTTAGTTCATATTGCAAACAAGTACAACAAGAATTTATATCAATAATACTCACATGATACTAAGTATTCATTGTATCTAGTAGTAATAAAACCTTACAAAGATTGTTGTCACAACTGTAGTGTTTACTTGTAATGTAGCAATTATCAATCTTGATATGTACAAATTGGAAACTTAACAATTTAATCAATCAAACCTAGAACCTGGAGTCTTATCTTCAAGAATGAGTGTTGTTTCTTTTCTTCAGAGTCTCCTTCACTTAAAATGACAAGTATTCTCTCCAACATGTCCCATGTACTAAGACAATATGCTTTCTTGACATAAATTTGAGTTATGGAATATAATGCAAGTAAACTTGAAAATCTCAACCTTAATCATTGCAATACTTTAACTAGAGTCAACTTATAACTTTAACTTTGACCAAAGGTTAGTATGATAATCATAACTTCAATAGATCAAAATACAACTAGATGTTCATAAGATCACAATAACACCATAACAATTAGGGCATATCAAAACAATCAAACCTGGAGTGTGTTGTTCCTCTGAATGTGCTAGATCTGAGATCCCTATGGATCTACAATTGTTTCTTGGAAAAAAGATCGCTTCTCCTCCAAATACCCTTAAGATAATGATACAGTTTAGACATATACAAGTACATACCTCCGGCAGGAGGAAAAAACAACGGCAAGCAACGACGAATTCTAAAACTTCAAGGTGCTCCAACTTACAATATGAATGTAGTTGGAGATGTGCTAGGGTAAGGCACACTAGGAAAACCAAAAATTAGGCCCAATGTTTCACACAAACTTGATTGGTCCAAAAGAACTGTAATTGGTACTGCAACTAGCACTGCAACTGGTGTTGCAACTGGCACAAAGTAACTGGCACGAAGAAATTGGCACGAAGCAACTGAAATTGAAACTGTAACTGGTACTACAACTACAACTGGTACTGTAACTGCAGCTAGTACTACAACTGCAATTGGTACTACAACTAAAACTGCAACTGGCACTACAGACCTAGGGTTTTATGAGGAAACCCTAATTTTTTTAATTTCAAAAATTGGGAGATATGATCTGGGGGAAAGATGTACCCTACTTATGCAAACTTCTTGAAGGTTTGATTAAGTGCTCAACAAGCTTGGTAATGGGAGAAATTGAGGATCTTCCTTCTAGTGATTAGACTGCTACGAAGGAAACCAACTCTGAAACCATGTTAAAATTTTGGTATGCTCATTTAACCATAGACAATGTCACATCATTGTCACCCAACCATAGGCATACACATATGCCACCCCTGAGCACAATAACATTTTCTTGGATAGAATGATTATGTAAATTCCACACTAAAACCAACAGATAAACCCTAACTAGAAATGCCATTGTTGCAGTAGCAACACAATACCAAGAGAACTTACCTCTACTAATAAAAGTGTACCTTTAGCAAGAGAAGCACACAAGAGAGATATCATAAATATTGAGATTACAAGTTAAGAACCAAATATCCAAAAACCTCAGAATAAGTACTCCGCGCCTTGACAAAGAGAGAAATTCATACAATAAGCCTCTTCGAGGGGGAAACTGTTGGAGTTTAAAGTTGTTCAATTACATTCAGTTTCTTTACAAATTTACATGCATTGAATCATAAACCATGAACAATAGCAACAATAATAACCAAGATCAAAATAAGAATAACCATGCACAGAGACACGAGTACAATAGAAAACGCTAAGACAAAATGATTATAATAGATTGATATATATTATTACAATGATGACAGTTCCA
>SNQJ01S0049155.1:22658-65482 GCA_010110895.2 Picea sitchensis | reverse complement strand
TTACTTCACACACACCTAGGATTTCTTTTTCCTAAGGTTTTTATTTTTTTATTAGTCATAATTAGTCATTATCCAGTCTCCTATATTTTAGGAGAGAATATTCCACCTGGAGAATATTCTCTTTCAGTTCACACTTCAGTTTGGCTAGTTGAGTTGAGTTTAGATGTTGCATTGGGATCATCACCATGCTAATTCGACCCCTCCTTGGTATCATCACCAGAGTGGCACATTAGCCTTGATTCCTTGAGTTAACTCCTCACTACTTTATGTTCAGTCAGTTAACTGAAGACTAGTTGACTAGTTAACTCAACTAGGTGGTAGTTCACTCCCGTAACTGCCTGAGAGACTAGAATAGGTGGCAGTTCACTTCTGTAACTACTAGTGTGTGTCTAGATCACTCTAGGACACCACTATGGCGACTTGGTTCACCTCAATTCGAACTCATTGAGTTATACAGAGTATATCATGTGTAAATTATTCATTATTCATAACGATTAATGAGAATTCTTCCATTCTTTCTCTCCTTCTTCTTCCTTCTCCAATTCTCTCTGCAAATGTGTGTATCATTATTTAGCTAGATCTATTCTATGCAGGTTCAACACATTTACAAAAATTTGGTCCATACCCTAGCCAATGGAATATGTCTCACTCAATTTGTAGGTCTGTATCTTCATATATAATAGTTTTCCCAAGAACACTTGTTTTAAACTAAAATCTAGACCAGCCAAAAACCCTAATTTCCTCAGAGAATAACTTTCAGAGTACAGAGAATAAGGGGAGGAAATTTTTACAGAAGATACTTCATTATTCCTCCTTTGTACTGTAAATTTTTCAGAACCTGAAACCAATCCAGAAAATATTGAGAGTGAAAATTCCAAGAAGACATGTTTTAGACTAGTTTAAGGACTAGTAAAAAACCTTAACTTGAACAGAATGTATCTCAAAAACTATAACGAACCAAGATCTGAAATTTGGACCCAAGTTAATTCTATATGTCTCCTATACACCATATAAATTCCATATCCCAAAACCTTCCAAAAAAACGTTGTAGCGGAAATGCCAAGAATACTTGTTTTGAAGAAGCCAATCTCGAGGAGTGTCTAGCTTTGATACCGAATGTTAAGAACCAAATATTAAAATAGCGTAAAAACCTTGGAATAAGTACTCCTTGCCTTGAAAAGGGAGAAATTAAAATAATAAGCCTCTTTGAGGGGGAAACCTCTTTATACATCACATGAATTCCCAAACACAAGATGATTCCAAATGCTTATCCGTCAGAAATCTCGAACCGCTTTCCAGACTGGAAAGGAACTGCCCAACCTGGACCATTTTCCGAACTAGAAAATGACTTCCCATGAATAAAAAAATATATAGCATTGCTCCCTCCAAACCTGGGGATCCATCTCTTCCCTTTCATCTAAGGGAGTTATCTCCATGAGCCCCATCTTGTCCCTTAAGTATGAAAACTTTATCCTGGACAAAGGCTTTGTCAAAATACATGTTACATTCTCATATGTGGAGATATATCGAAGTTTCACTTCTCCTTCCTAGAATTTATCACAAATAAAGTAGTATTTGATCTCAATATGTTTTGATTGGGCATGAAACATTGGGTGTTCTGATAGCCTTATACAACTTTGATTGTCACAGTATATTACGGTCGAATCTGGTACCTGACCAAATAATCCAGAAATTAGCTTCCTCATCCATACTACTTCGGTACGTGCCTCACATGCTGCGATATATTTTTCTTCTGTTGTGTTGAGTGCGATATAATTTTGTTTCATGTTGGCCCATGATATCATAGAAAATCCCAAACTGAAACAAATCCATGATGTACTCCTTCTATCTTTTTCACTCCCTACCCAATTTGAATCTGTGAAACCATGAAGTTGTATATCACTGGATGAGGTGTATCTTAAAGCACAGTTTTTCATCCCAGGAATATATCTTAGAACATGCTTTGCAGTTATCCAATGCTCATGTCTGGGTTCCACCTGGAACTAGCTTAATGTGTCTACAACAAATAAAATATCTGGTTGAGTATTCACTAGATACATCAACAACCCAAACAATTGTTGATATAGGGACGGGTATACTAGATAAAAATATGTGTCTCTTACTTTTCTTATATCTGTGGTCATAGGAGTGGCCATGTATTCGCAATCCATCATTCCAGATTTACGAAGAATCTTCACTACATACTTTCCTTGTCCAAGGAATATTTCACCACACTTCTGCCATACTTCTAGTCCCAAGTAATAGTGCATGANAGAAGCTAATTCCTTTTTACATAGGGTGATGAGAGACTCTGCACCTATCAAGAATAAGTTGTTGACATATAGCAGTAGAATCACAGGTGCATTGTTCACAACCTTGTAGTAGATATTTGGATCTGCATGACTCTTAGAGAAACCAAGTCTTATTAAGTAACTGTCAATTATGGCATACCAATCTCTTGGAGCTTGCTTGAGTCCATACAGGGATTTCTTTAATCTGCAAACATGAGTGTCTTTGGAATGTACTTTGAAACCTTCATGTTGTTCAATGTATACTTCTTCTTCAATTTCTCCATTGAGAAAATCTATCTTTACATCCATCTGATGTAGACTCCATCCCATGGAAGCAACAAGAGACATAATGGCTCTAATAGAAGTATATCTGGAAACAAGAGAAAAGGTTTCGTCATAATATTCTCCCTCCTTATGGGAGAACCCTCTAGCTACGAACCTTGCCTTGTATTTATCCATGCTTTCATCTACTGCATGTTTGATTTTATAGACCCATTTTCAAGTTACCACTAATTTTTCCTTGGGTCTAGGCATGATTTCCCACACATAATTTTTCATGATAGACTGGTATTCTTCTGTCATGGCTTCTTTCCATTGTTTTTTCTAAGTTGCTTCTTCAAATGTGGTGGGTCCTTAATTTATAAGTTTTTTCATACATGTTGCATAGCTGGAGAATCTTTTGGGATTTTTTCTTTCTCTAAAGGTGCCACTTAGAGATTTGACTCCTTCTGCTTCTTGTAGAGTAGCTTCAAGATAAGTTGGGAATTTTCTAGTTTTGGGTACAATGACTAATTCAATAGGTTCGCATGGTTGCATCAGATGATCAAGTTGTTCTGGTTCTTCATCCTGACTTTCTGGAAGGTAGGTGCTTTCTTCTTTAGGCTCTTCATATTCTTATTCTTCCATGGATTCTTCTATAGATTTCTTGAAATCCATCTTCTCATTGAAGGTTACGTCTATGTTGAATTCAATTTTATGTTGTTCTGGAATATAGATTCTGTAGGCTTTGGATGATTCACTGTATCCAACAAATATGCCCTTCTTTCCTGAGGGTTCTAGTTTCTTCTTTTTATCCTTGGGGATATGAATGTAAATAGGGCACCCAAATATTCTTAAGTGTTCCACATTGGGTTTCTTTCTTGAGAAGGCTTCTTATGGAGTCATATCCTTAAATATGTGGTGGGGACTTCTATTTTGAACATATATTGTTGTCATGGATGCTTCTCCCCATAAATACATGGATAAACCTTGATCATTCATTAGTGCCTCATGATTTCCTAAATGGATCTATTCTTCCTTTCTACTACACCATTTTGTTTAGGATTAATAGGAACAATTATCTCCCTCTTAATCCCTGCTGATTTGAAAAAGGCAACAAATTCCTTGGATGTGTATTCTCCTCCATTATCTGTTCTCAAAGTCTTGATTTTCTTTCTTGTGAGGTTTTCTATTTCTACTTTGAATTCATGAAACTTGTTGAAAACTTAATCCTTTGTCTTCAAGAGATACAACTAAGTCTTTCTTGAGTAATCATCTATGAAGGTTACACAATAAAGAGAACCTCCTAGAGATTTGACTAGCATCGGACCACAAACATCTGTATGTATTAGATCTAGGATTTCCTTATATCTATTATTGCTACTTAAGAATGGCTTCTTAACATTTTTTCCAAGTGCACATCCTTTGAAAATTACTTCAGGTGCATATTGTAGTTTTGGCATTCCTTCAACCATTTTCTTGAGGAAGGGTAATGCTTAATAGTTAATATGAGCATACCTTCTATGCCAAAGTTCATTGGGATTGACTTCATCGTGTATAAGAGCTTCATCATTACGTTCTAGCAGTCTACATAATTTTCCTTCATGAGTTCCAATAACTCTATCATTCTCTATGTTGGAGTCTCTAGACCAAGATAGTACTTCACCATCTACAAAGGCTATTCTACTTCCTTTTTCTTCTAGGAAAGATATAGATACACGATTCTTTTCTAAACTAGGTACATATAAGACATTACTCAAGTGAACATTGTTACCTGATTTCAATTTGATCGAGGCTTGACCAATTCCTTCAATTGGATAGGTGTTCTTGTCTCCAAGTTCTACCTTGTGGGATGTCTTATTTTCATTCAGACTGGAGAATCTAACCTGGTCTCTTGTCATATGCCTAGAAGCTCCACTGTCAATTATCCACATGTCATATTTAAGAGTTCCTGTAAGATATGAATAGTGTAGATGATATGTCTTTTCATTCATGATTTAAGTTGATTGATAGTTGGTCAAACTTTGACTTTGATTGGTCAAATGTTGACCTTGACCCAAAATATTAACCTTGATGTTTTTTCCTTCTGAGAGTGCCAATAGGTGCGTTGGAATAAGGCGCACTAGAATATATTCTCCTTGAGTGAGGTGTTCTATCATAAGGTGTTCGACAAGGGTTTTTAGGGTTTGCAACGACACCTGCTAGTAACCCTAGCGACAATGCTTCAGTAACTACACCTGATAGAAACCCTAGCATCAGTTCTTCAATGAGATTGATAATCTTATGGCTTAGCTTCCTTCCATTGATTAGATTGAATGAAGGAGGTGTGGACCCATAACCTGTTATAAAAATGGGTGTGCTCATTTAACCATAGACAATATAGCAATATTGTCACCCAACCATAGGCACAAAGGCCACCCCCGAGAACCTTAATCTTGACAAAGAGAATAGTTTTGGTAGCATATCAATATCCAACCAAGGCTAATGCACCAATACAATATAACAAAATACCAAGAAGAAATTTGAAGCCAAAATCAAAATGCTAGTTGCAGTAGCTACAGCTGCAGCTCCTCTCCAAACTTGCATATTGTTGGTCTTATGCATTTTCGAGTGAGTGAGTCACAAATGAGCTCTAACACCCTCTACATATATTTCTCTATCTTAACTGACTGGGCCAACTTCTCTTCTTGGGGGATAATAACTCAATATTAATTATTCTATTAAATCAACTTGTCTTCTAGAGTTATCATACAAGTCTTTAGGGTTTCTCTTGCTTCCCAGAGTATTCTAGTCTCGTCAAAGGTTACAAGTGGAGGTTAATACCTACCGCATCTACCATAATATCAACAATGAAAAATCTGGACTAGGATACATGAATCTTCATTTTAAGGAAGGTTCAAGATCCATGACGAAAGCAACATAACACAAGAGTTATACAAAATTTCTCAAAGGAAGGAATCATGGTCAACAAGAATCGGAAAGGGATGAATACAAAAGACCTTCTATATTTATGTAGCAAAGAATCTTCAATCATTTTGAAAGAAACAACCAAAGAGAAGATCTTGATCAGACAAGGCAGAATTATAGGACTACACCACAAATAAGATCATTCACTTCCATGTATGTAAATTTATTTTTATGGTCATTGTTTTAATTGTACTAACTTTGGACATAAAGTTATAGATTGCAGGGCTTATGAAAGAAATGATTAGGAAAGAAATGCATATGTGACTCCACATAATATTGAATGTTACAAATGTCACAACTATGGACACATAGCTCAAAATTGCAGAAGCATGATAAATCCTCCCATGAAATAAAATATTGATGACATATACAAGAAGGCTTGGAAAAGAAGTGAAGAAAAAGAAGAGTAGGTAAATGAAGAACATGTCCAAGGAATAGTGCTTACAAGATTCACAACAACACAATATCATGATGAATTTATAGGCAAAGAGGAAAGTGCCATAATTCAAGTAGAGAATAAAGAAGAAGATGTCAAAACTCAGGATGATTACAGAATTCAGAAAGAGGATGAAGAGGAAGATTACTCTCCATTAGAGCAGGTATTGTTCTGAGCCATCTGGCTTGGAGACTCCTAGTAAATATGAATATTGAACAAGAGGATTCCATGCATTTGTAGAGATAGATTTAGAGTAGTCATATGGCAGAAGTACATAATGATTCCACACATGTGTCAGTTGGTAGTTACAAAGGTAGAATTTTATGATTGTATTCAGGTAGAGATGTCTTCAGTACAAGTTGTTCTGGACATGCAAAGTTTGGATTGTAGTGGACACATTTGATATGAGATAGTACAGATGGATCAACATTGTGGATAGTTGAGTAGCATATTTATGGACAGATTGTGACATATGGATAGAGATGTATTCATGAGATGTTTAGCAAGTACATAGAGCATGGGTCAGAGAAGATGCATAGTAGTGGATTTGCAATTGGAATCAGTTGAATTAGTTGGTAACAGAAAGACAAGCAGTGAAAGGTACAACAGATTAGGGAAAGAGAAACTATCAACAGAAGCTATATCAGCAGAAGGACATCGTTGAACAATATGGTCAAGTGAACACAAAAAGTAAATGTAGGAATCGAATTTTGAATGATTTTTATATATGTCAGTGAAATTCAAGAGGAAGCACCAATGGATAATAAACAACACTGGAAGAAAGGAAAGGAAACATATACATCTTACAAAAAAGTCAAGAGAAGAAAAATCATCAGAGAGAAAGATCCAGAAAGGAATATTAGTAGCATACAGACAGAGAGACATACCCACAGGGGGAGATATTCTTTACAACCGGTACAGGAGGAGACATATCGACAGGGGTATTTAACATTTGGTCAAAGATGAAGAGAAATAACATAGGCATGAAGACAGGGGGATCATCCCTAATGAAAGATACCCTTTTCCATTGATGTCAAAGGGGGAGATTGAGAAACATTGATGAGGAGAAATGGTCACATGGGGAGCATGAGCATTGGAGCATCCATGTTTCCATCAATGCCAAAAGGGGAGATTATTGGCTTATTGGTTGTCATTGATGTCAACCCATAGAGATTGATGTCAACCCTTGGAGAGGTTTAGATATGTTGGACAAATGATTGACATTTGTATGATCGAGATTGATGGTGAGTTAGTTGGGTACATTTGATGTAGTTTACATGTATCCCCAGAGGTGTGGTTATGGGACCTGAATTTGATTGAGGATTTTTGTCATGAAGAACAATTTAATTGCAGGAAATACACTCACAAATGGATAGTACTTGTTGTTCCATTTTCGATTATATGTGGAACACCATGTGGTTCCTCACGGTTAGGGAGATATGGCCTTGTGAAGTTGGAAGCCCAAGGAATGGTTAAGAAGCCCTAGTTGGTTACAAGTCGATTAGTCAAAGGGGTAAAGTGGTTGTAACAAGTGATCTCTAAGTTGAGATTTCAACCTTGTAGTTTGAGGTGGTTTATAATAAGGAACATTATTCTATCAATAGATGTTAGGGGTGGTCCTTCTAGTAGCCATAGCTAGATTTTTACTTTCAACATTTCTCGCCACCTTGAATGCATTCTCAAATTATTTGGGTTCCCAAAGGTGAACCTCATGTTGAATGTTATCCTTTAAATTTCCTATGAAGACATCAATCAGGTGCTCATCTGGAATATATGTTACCTTTATATTCAATCTTTGGAAGTTCTCAATGTGCTATGCAACTAAACCCTTTTTCTTGAGATTTATCAATTGGTTGAAGAAGGTATTGCTTATTGTATCCTCATAGCATGCTATCATTTCTTCCCTAAAAATTGTTCGAGTGACAAGTGATCTATGAGAAAAAATCCATCGATACCACATAAATTGATTAGATTCTAAATATAAAGACACAATTCATACATTTTGTGTGTGTGACACATCATGTAGATCAAAGAACCGGTCCATCTGGAGTATCCATGTGATTAGATCCTTTCCATTAAACTTCCTCATATTGATCTTAGGAAAGTGGTTGGTCTTCAACCCAGAGATGGAGTTTATATAGTCTTGATTCATCTTCATTTTTTCCTCATCATGAATTTCATGGGATACATTGTCACTTTCAGGTGGCCTCTCTATTAGCAACTTTTTCAACCTTTCCATTATCTCCCCTTTTAAGCCATCCATCTTAGTATCCATCATCGCTTCCAACTTAGCTTCAGTTGAATCCATCATCCTTTGCAGTTTGTATTTTTATACTGCCTTCTTTTGTAAATCATTTATGTCCTTGTGCATTTCTTCACCTTCATCAAGAGTCCAAGTAGGACTTTTTGAGGGATTATTTGGTGTAGAAGTTCCCTTTTTTGGTGGCATGTTAGCCAAGTATCACTGCAAGGTAGGGATTCATAATTGTCTTAGGTAGAGGCCCTCACAGAAAAGGGAGTGTCAGGTGCTATATCTCTCTGATATAAATGCAGGGTCCAACAATAGTACTCGGCCCCATATCTCATGGCACTAATTAAGGAGGCTTGACCATTCCCTTAGTCGTACCATTCAACTACCCAGGCACTAGAGAGTGATCTCCCTAAGTGTTGTTCTTGGTGTACTATAGCAATAAGATGGCCAAATGGTTTACTCAGTTGGTCTCGGGATTATAGGGGGTCTCTCGATATATGCCAGGTACGTGGGAGCTCAAATCCGTAGTAATTTTGTCCAATTCACAATCATTCGAAAGGGGCCTTCCGATATACTATAGGTATGTGGAAGAACCACATTGTCCCCAGGTTGTATCACTGACAAGTAACGATATATCCTATGTATAGAGACGTTGGAATATGTTTGTACCTAAAAATCCATCAGATTCTCCCAAATTTATGTGATACTCCTTTTAAAACCCTGATTTGGAGATTGTTCTGCTAGCCAACCTTTCTTTTGTTGTAGCTATGCAATTTCAGCCCTTTTGAGTCTAAAATTTCAGCCTGAGGTATCATGATGCGTCTTCTTTCCAACCCCACAAGTTAGACCAATATTGGATTCTCCAAGAGAATTTTATGATAACTTTCCCAAGATGTGTTGATTTTTTTCCCTTTTAAGAGAGCAAACTTGTACGGCATGCCGTATGTCACAGTCTTCACTTCAGAACCTAAAATTTTCACCAACAAACTTTGATCCGTACCCTAACCAATGGAATATTTCTCACTCAATTTGTAGGTCTGTAGCTTCAGATATAACAATTTTCCCAAGAACACTTGTTTTAGACTAAAATCTAGACCAACCAAAAACCCCGATTTCCTCAGAGAATAAATTTCAGAGTAAAGAGAATAAGGGAAGGAAATTTGTACACAATATACTTCATTATTCCTCCTTTGTACTGTAAAATTTTTAGAACCTGAAACCAATCCGGAAAAATTTGGGAGCAAAAATTCCAAGAAGACTGGTTTTAGACTAGTTTCAGGACTAGTCAAAAACCCTAACTTGAACAGAATGTATCTCAAAAAATATAACGAACCAAGATCTGAAATTTGGACCCAATCTAGTTCTATATGTCTCTTATACACCATATAAAATCCAAATACCAAAACCTTCCAAAAAAAAATTGTAGCGAAAATGCCAAGAATACTTGTTTTGAAGAAGTCAGTCTCGAGGATTGTCTAGCTCTGATACCAAATTTTAAGAACCAAATATCAAAATAGAATAAAATCCTAGGAATAAGTACTACATGCCTTGACAAGGGATAAATTCAAATAATAAGCCTCTTTGAGGTGGAAACCTCCTTATACATCACCATGAATTCCCAAATACAAGATGATTCCAAATGAAAAGGTCTCCTTGGTATATATAGGAGACTAGCAGGTACAATTACAACTAATGGACCCAAGATGGCATAAATAAAATAAAAATACTAATGTAATATTCCCCAATTAAGGGGTAATGTGCCAAAATTGAGGGCTTAACAATACACCACTACAATTGTTGCACCACCTCTCCAGATGTGTGCCTCCTTCTACTGCAACTGCAGTTGTTGCTCCTCAAACTTGTGCCCTCCTTCTGCTAAGTGAGAGTGTGTACAAATGATATAAGGAATCACCTTATTATACTTATTCTATCAGTGAAATTTTCCCATAGGTTCGACCTGTCTTTTCTGGAAAATATAATTTACTTTGACTTTTTCTGGCAGGGTTGACTTCCCTTTTTGGGGTTTTCTATTTTTTTATTATTACTCTCCTTGGGCCGACTTCTCTTCTAGGGTTTTCACTCATTTTTTTAATGGTTCTCTTACTTATAGAATATTCTATTCTAAGTAAAAAGGTTACACATGGAGGTTAATACCTCCCACAACTACCAAAACATCAACACCTATGGATATCAATTTTTAAATATTGCACCTAAGTTTCTAAGAAGTGTCACTTTTGTCAAGTATTTAGCAAGAATAAGTGTGTCCACCATCCTCCATTGCACCTTGTCATTGCCATTGGTCCCTTCACCAAGTGGAAAGTAGATTTTATGGCATGTCAATTTACCTCTACTAATGGTCAGAAGTACATTATTGTGGTTATTGACTACTTCACTATGTGGGCAGAGGCTATGAAAACCTTCATAAATGATGACACTACATCGACCCTTTTTATATCCATTCATGTTATTGTTAGGTTTGGTGTGCCTTGAGAGATCATTGTAGATCATGGTTTTCATTTTCAAAATAAAATGATGATGGAATTAGCTACTAAATTGGGTTTTCAACAAAAAAACTTGTCACCATACTATCCTTAGGCTAATGTTTAAGTGGAATTTATTAATAAGGTGTTGAATACCATGCTCCAGAGGAAAGTGAATAAGAACAAAATCAATTGGAATTTGATGATATTTTCGACTCATTGGGAATAATCAGACCTTATTTAAAACTTAAAACTTCCACTGATTTCACCCCATTTCATCTTGTGCATCGAGTGGGGGTAGTTCACCTGATTAAATGTGAGATCCATTCATTGAAATTATTTGTTGAGCTCTTAACCAATACCTTAGCTAATGAATAATGCCTTATGTATTTAGAACACCTCAACAAACATTGTCAAGAGGTCGTTATAGCTAATAATATTCATAAGAAATGCACCAACGCTCAATACAATCAAGATGTTTGTCCTCATTTATTTTCTAAAGGAGACTTGGTCTTGGTTTATGATTAGGACCATGATAAATTGGGGGCGAACAAATTTAAACTATGTGGCACAATCTTTACATTGTGTGATGTATTTTACAAAAGGGAGCTTATGCGCTCATTTATTTTGAAGGTGCCCCTTTGGATGAGCACTGCAATGGGTTATATCTCAATAAATATTATGCCTAAGAAGTAATGTCTAGTGACACGCTTGTACATGTTGTATATATGGTTTTGCTTCATTTTATTTTTTAATATGGTTTTTGGTTCATGCTTATCATGCTTTAATATTGATTGGTATATGTTTTCATACACACCTATGTATGTAGGATTTGTTGATGGTACTAGTCGATACACTTGAAACATCGCTTCCACGACTTGGGTGATTTTTTATCCCACAAACTAGCTTGTGAACTTAAGTTAAATTTCTCTTGGTCCTAAGACCAACAATGTCATCGACTATAGTGCCATCATTGAGCTTATTTTAGAATCCATTACTCTTGGCATCTGACATATGGTTGTCCACTTGGATTTCCAATTAGTGGTGTCACAACTAAATAATGTCTTTCACATAAATGATCCTACACTTGTTTGAAAGTATTTACGGGTGACACTTCTTGAGCATCATTTTGAGTTTATTACTTATTTACATGTCCCAAGAATGTATAATTTATTGGTTGATTCATTAGATAAATATGTTATCGATTAGGATTTATTATATTAAAGATCATTAAATCATGCATGTACAATAATCATGGAAATTAAATGAAAACACATCATTTTGCAAACATAACTAGAACTGAAGACATATCTATATATCACAAAACCTGTATCATGTCTAATGTATGTCAATTCCAATATAAAAAAATGGGTTGTACAACCTTTGATGACATCAAAAATCCCTATATCAGCTAGTACAAAAAATAGAGTGAAGACTACTCCTCAGGGTCTAAAGTTGCATGTGTATCATGGCAGCAAACAACCATTGTGGATAAACTTTGTAGCTATCACAATATAGATTTTTGTGTTCCCACCACATGCCTCTAGAGTTGTACCAAGACATCCTCTACACGAGTCATGGATACTCGCATGGTCCAACCCTCAAGGTTCCTTCGAACATATCGAAGCACCCTGGCGGCCTTTATCGTGTCCTCATCCTCCTTTAGTTGCTCCCCCTCTCTGAATCTTCAATGGTTTTGGGAAAAACAAGTTGGGCACACCAGACCTATACATATGTGTCATCATAACATGTTTTGTTGGTGACACTACATAAAAAATAATATATATACTTTTTCAAAATCTTGAAACTTAAATACCATTTGAAAATGCCAAAAACATTTGGAAAAAATAAAAACAAGACTAGTCTCACCAATGGGGCACCATTGGGATCGAAGGGGTAAGGCCTACTCTAAATCATGCTGGCATTTTGTCTTGGCATAGTGGAAATGATCAATAATTACTATTTTTTGGCCCCACTAGTCAAAGAAGTATTGTCCAAAAGTACACATGGGTAGTCCTCCTCCAAGCCTAGCCACGAGGTCATTTCATCTCCATAACTTAGACTCTATAGGCCTAGTCAAAGGAGAATAAATGTGGGGACTCATGGATAGAACTCTCTCAACAAAGAATGAGCACAAGATGCTCACATATCCAAACAATTTTTTCCTCCTTTCCCTACAAGAAATCAATTGGTCCCTCATGTTCACCACCAACCCTAAACACCAATCATTAATAGTGGGTCTCAGACACTCAAATACATACTGCATCAAGGCCCAGAAAGTGAGATGGGTGGAAGTGGCTCCCATAATGCAGGTTACCAGAAACTTGATCACCTTGAGCCACAAGTCCTAGATGGCCAAAATTGATAGCTAATTGTTGTTCTTTTGAATATCTTCCACACAATATTTATGAATGTACTCTCTCACTATCCTAGTAGATCCACCTCTACCACCTCCTTTTAATACTAGCGACAACCCTCACTAAGTTATCCTTGTCAAGAAATAGATGTCCTCCACATATAGATGTAGAGTCTCCTAGCTAATAAAAAAATACCTGATCATCGAGATCTCAATACTCAATAAGTCGTTTTAGCAACATAGCATGGCTTTGCATATTTGGATTCTTGAAGAATTTTACGAGTCCACAATAATGAAGAGAACCCAAGGTGGCTTGATATAATAAATCATCCTTAAGATCTTGTTCATTCTCTCTTCCCTTTCACATAATCATTGTGTCGGGATATGCATGATTCATATAATAAGCAAAAGTAAATGACATTTCTAGATTTTTCTTTTTTCATAATTTAGGGCTTGATCGTGCTTTTTCTTGTGGATAGTCGTGAACACTCATGGTTTTTTCTTTATGGACCCATGATTAGAGATATATTCTTGTCATTATACATGGCCAAACTTGCAAGCATTCACACACACTTCAAACAGGGTTTACCACCGATAAAAATCCCAAAAAAATGAAATTCAAAGAGATGAAATGAAAGAGCATGAGATGAGGGCTTGTGAGGTATAAATGGATCAAAATTATTAGATGGGTTCTCCCAAAATATGGACTAGAAGTTTTGAGGTAAAATATTTTTTCTCCATATATTTATGAATTTGATGTAGTCTATCATCCTTTAACCTTTGAACAAGGTGTTTTCATAGGTACATGACTTAAGAGAGATTTTTTTTTCATTTATATGCATCAACTTTCATGAATTTTCAAGGTGAATGTTTTGACGACCATCATATAGTAATAGGTTCTTGCCTTGCATTGTGTATTATTAATCTTATTTTTTTGACATTATGCCCCAAGGTATAATCTATCAAGTTGTGGTGTTACAAATCCATATCTATTGTGAAGCTACAAATTGTTTGGTAGTGTCTACCCTTCATGGTTTGCTTTAGTTAGCACCTCTTTTTCTATTTGGTGCCCTTGTTGAATCTTTATTACATTCCCTAGGAACCATATTAACCCCACCATGATTGTGAGTTTTAAATTGCATGCTTCTTTCTCATCTTTTTTTTCCTATTTCCTTGTGGGCTCTTGTTATTTTGTTCGATTTTCACTTGCATTGCTTATTGATACTTGCACACTTGTGTCTAATTCTCCATTGTTGTTCGCTTCCTTATGCTTATAGATATTGCATTCACTTTTGTTTCTCTCCATTTGCATCAATTGTTTATGCACTTAGACCCCTATCCCTAGAGGAGACATGCTTATGAGTGTACACAACTTTCCTAGTACCTTTTCTTTCTTTCTTTCTTTTTCATGGGTATGTTTCATGCGCTTGGAACACAGTTGCACATATTGTAACATTTTTTTCATACACTATATTCTATCATTCTTTTATTCTTTTTTTGATATTTATATATCATGAAAAATACAAAAAAAGAACATAAAAAGGGGGCGGAGAATTTGGATCTCTATGATTATGTGATTTAGGTGGAAAACATCATTTTTTGTAGTTTTTGTCACCCTTGAACAAAGCACTTGTTTTGAGTCAATTTATTATAGTTGGGTTTTGGTATTTCCTTAAGAGTTGTACCATGGTTTTAAGTTTCTCGCTCCTCTAATTGGTTATTCTTCCAATCCTCATGGAGCATACCTCAATGCCTTTCATGTTGATGGTTTCTATCATTGATCCCTTTTGGTGTCAATTGTTTCCTAGGTCATCATTGTGCCATTTTAATGTTAAAGGGAACTCTTTGTCCTATTTTTTCCATTCCTTACATGTCTTCGACCGTCCATTCCCAATGTCAAGTTGTACTTAGTGGTACGATCTCTCAAGCCACTATCCCAACAATCAAAACAATTGTTCCTATCTCATGTCAGTTGATGAGGCATGTTTTAATGCCCTCCTTTAGACATATCACTTCCCATAAAATTTGATTAATTATCATAGAAAATGGATTTAGAGACCCTTATAGTACCTTAAAGCTAGTAGTCATCAGTGGAAAATTCCCTTGCATTCACCAGTGGGTATGCATCACTAACCCCTGATCAGTTGATTATTCAAGTGTTTGACATCAACACATACATTCATCCTTTCTAGAGTGTGATAATTACCTTGGTTCCCATTCTCATCATTAGTGTGAGGCCTTGCATTTGTCAATGGCATACCTCAAACCAATGATCAAACAATTTCTCCCATTTTCAACTTTAGATCATTATTCACATTGTGAAGATTCATAGTTGTTGTGGTTTTTTATTGAAGACCTTGGTTTATGGCGGCATCCCTATTTGGTGCTATCACTTGACTTTATCATGAAATACGACTCTCTCATGGGTACCCTGGAGGACTAGTTTTCATGTTTCACAGCTCCAGTAGTTCTCCTGATAAACACTAAGATGTAGATCCACTTTGTATGTTCTTGTGGCTACCATATTATTTTGGCATGGATCCATTGTGTTTCTTTCATGGACATGGTTTAACATCTTATATACTTCATGAATCCATAATGTACTTAACTAAGTGATCATGATTGTTTTCACTTGAGCATGGGTATGCCCACTTCAAGAATTTTTTTTTATCTAATACTTTGGTCTTTGCTTTCCATGTACCTTATGGATCCTTATTTTTCTAGACTCCTCCTTGGATTAATTGCCAATATTCTCTCCACTTTATAATGTATTTCGACCATCATCTCCACTTTTGACCTCACCCATTAGGTGTATCTATTGTACTTATATTTGGTCACCCTTGATGAAATTGATTGATTCAAGCCACTTACACATTTTATGCCAAAATTGGCAGAACATCTCCGAATTTATTTTAGTCCTTTACTACACACTTGTAGGTATTCCTAGTAATAGTCACGAGCTTGTGGGTTCTCTTAGTAAAATTCATGACCAATTCATGTCTCTTCAATACTAAACCCATCACAAATTGTGCATAATGCATAGGCCTTGAGTGGAAACTATGCATGTCTAACACTTGTATGACATGCATTTCACTCTTCCTCAACCACATCACCTCCCTACTCATACAAGTAATAGGTCATGGGTTGAGGAAATACGTGACAAGATAAGGCACCAATACTCTAAAGAAAGTTCAAGATTTTGTCTAATCTCCTTTTTCCCTAGTTTTGTCTTTTCTTGAGTAGAACCAACCTTTGGTTCTCCAAGTGGCAATTTTGTGTAGAGGTTGTTTGGTCATCCTTTGGTTTCTTTACTAAAGTAATACTCTTAGTAGATTTATGGAGAGATGAGTACATTTGGATAAGGACAAGAGGACCTAGGATTTGGTGAAGGAGGTGTTATAGCGACGTTCTTCTACACACTTTTGTCACTTTTATTTTATTCCTCCACTTTGATTCTTATGCATTTTGTCAAAAATATTGTCATGCATTAATGATAGGATTGGTAGGAGTTTGATTTAATTGAAGATTAGGTAGGGTGTTATATTTTTCAAATCTTATTGCTTATTTGGAATGCCAATTTGTAAACGAGAAAGGTTGTGGTTATTTTATTTGTGTGCAGGTTGTCGAAGATTCTGGAAATGTGATAGGATCGACCAAGCTACTCACGTGGAAAAGGAAAAATGATTGCTAAACAAGTATTTATTTCTATGTAACATTCCAAGTTATGAATATGAACCCTAGAGAAAGATAAGTAGTGGTCTATCCCGTTATCTATCGGTGATCTCAACCCCCTCACTAAGGATCTACTTTGGTGTAGGTAAATTCCCATCAACAATATCAAACAACCAAAAAACATCTATTTAATGGACATGAAGAGGTTGGAAAAAAAAACCGCAAAGAATGACACCCTAACTTTGGAAAAAGGCTTTTGAGAAGATCCATGGTAAGCAATTGGTTTCAATCCACACCCATATTTGTAAATTATTTTGTTTGTTTTATATTTATCTCTATTTATTGTACTAATACATATATTTTCATTTATGTTTCAAGAAGGTGGACATAGCGGATTTCCACGAGGTATGAAGTGATAGTCCATCCAATTCAATCAAATTCCTTACTATGAGCACCTACAAATAGCCCATTTGTTTGAAACAATGCATATTCGAAATAATGTCACATAATGCTTATGGAGAATTTTAGATGGAAGGAACAAGAAATAAAAAAAAATGCTAAAGTTATAAGTGACATTGAGGAATACAATGTAATGCAACATTTGACTCATTCTTATAGTGAGGGGAAACCAATCAAATTTCCATGCTTATCAATGGAGCAATACAGTGAAGTTGTAAAAGAGGTTATAGCTGGGAAGATAAGATTTCTAACTAGTTTTACTTCGAACACAAATATTATATTCACAAAAAAAAGTAATTGTAGTGGGGGAAAACTCATGATTGGCATACCTTTATTAAGCTTTTCCATTTTCTAATATTTATGATCTCGTGTTGATTACATTATTTACTATTAATAGATGTTTGTTTCTAATCAATATTAAATGATAATTCTTTATTCCTTGTTACAATATGTTCTACCTCTTTATCTCCCAAATAGCTTTGACAATAGCATAAAGCAACTCATATATGATATCAACAACTACATGAGGTAAGTGAAAAGTTATAATTGAAATGTTACTTCAATACCTTGTTGATATTTGATTTAGTTTCATTGTATAATAGTTTGTTGACATGTGATTTTCTTGCATGTGTAGGTGTTACACGCAAAATTTGCACACTACGTAGTGTCGTACTAAGTGTCACACTTTTTTCACTATTCTATTTAGTGTCACACTTATGTACAATTGAATCATTGAGGGTTGTAATATTAAAATGACACATTCATGTTTTACCAACTTAGACACCACGGGACACCAGTGTTTCACTTCCCTAGTCAATATGGAGAAGAGAACATCATTTTCTGAAGGTCGAACACTTGATTTGTACCCTAGGTTTGACTTGGTTGGAAGGGTGACTCTCCCTTGTTCATGTCTGTCAGGGGGCGTCAGTGACACTCTATCTCAAACATTGGGGGGGGCATCAGTTAATTATGCCTAACTCCACATTTATCTAAGGTCCATCTTTGAGGATCTTTCGGTGGTTAAGGATGAGTGATGACTCATACCCTCGAGTCACTCAACTTCCCTTCCATTAAGGGGTTCCAAATCCTAACTTAGGGAGAAAATATCTTAACCTTACCTTCATTTGTTAATGGTGGTTGAACTTTTCAAATCATGTATAAGAAACACCACCCATGGGGGAAAGGGAGTTGAATTCTATATAAGGGGTGAAAATTTTGATCTTAAGAGAAACTCTGGAATACATGTGTGTGCATCCAAGGGCTTGAGGAAAGAAGGCTTGGAAGGCTGGCGCCATCATCCATATGTAAGTTTTCACTTATGATGAATAAACTTGGCATGTTCCTTTCAATTGTTGTTTGTGCATTTGTTTAACGATTACGTCTAATCATGCTTAGATATATTAGCCTTTGTCTAACAATATCTAGTAGAAGTAGAGTTGTTTGTGTCCTATTATTGCAAATTCCTTTGATCATTGAGAATCTTGGAGCAACGAGGTCGAGCTTTGGAGCAACAAGAAAAAACATCGGACTTAAGGTTAGTCTAAATCTCTCCTTCAATATATAGGATTAAAATATTAATCTAAAAGGAAGTGAGTCACATTTGTTTTGAATCTATCTTTGGTTATGTTTTTAGTCTAAGGAGAATTGAACATGTCTACAGGGTGGATTTCTCACAACATTAGGTGGTTTTCATCTAAATTAATCCATAAAGAATAAATTAGGTATTGAAAGAGAGGAATTCATTTCCTAATGTGTGAAATGAAAAATTATCTACCTCCAAGGTTTTTCAATGCACAAGAACATTACCTCATACACCTAGTTAAGAGGTTGAAATATGTGGATCTATTCACATGAGGTTAATGTGGTTGGTGGAGATGCACTTGAAGGCATTAACAAAATTTGTTAGAAAAATATCACATTCCAAGTGCTTAATGGTTGAAGGATTTATGGTATATCAATCCACGATGTATGTTAGTGATTATCTACCCTAAGTAGCAGTTGATATTAACATGTCTCTCCTTTGGGACATCAATTCCGACAAAAAAATTGAAGGGGAGGTGTTGTTGGGAAAAGGAAGATGGAGAAAAGTGAAAGGTGGTAGACTTTATTGTAATTACTATCTTTGTACATGTATTATTAAGCTGGATTGGTACCTAAATTGAAAGTTCTTTCTCCATCCAAGAAATGAAGAGAGGGATGCACTACATTTATACATTTCAAATAATCACAATTGAACGAAGTTAAGGATAAAATGATGTAACAAAGCTAACCATAGTTTACCATGAAGTGAGGTGCAAATTTTTTTAGAATATCATTTGTGGATAAGGATACAAATTCGATGCAAAAGAATATTGATCTAGCATATGATGCAAAAGATAAAAAGGTGAATATTACCCATTGATTTCAATTTTTATTTCTTGTTTATGTTTTTTTTGGTCCCTTAATTTAACTCATACACATAGTTATCAATTGATAATGTATTTTTAACATGTCAATCTTGGAGGTGAAACATCACAAAGCTATGTGGTACAATGGAATAAAATATCGCATTAAATTATTGGATGATAATAAGAAAACCCATGACATCATGATAACTACAATTTTCCAAGTTACTAATATTTCCCACTTGTGTGACTGACATTCAATCACATATAATTTGAGATACTATGGCTATTTGGAATATATACTTGATATAGACATCAAATCCTTCAAAATAGTTATAGTCTGTAAGATCATGTGGTATGTATTGTTGCTACAAGGCAATGAAAGAACTATTGTTGATCATGACAATGGGTTTACCATGATTAATACTATTAGGTATGATTCAAGTAAAAATCCTCATTGCCTTCCAAGTCAAGGTGAGTACGTATTTTACTTACAGGTTTTAGGTAGAGTAGTTAGTTAATTTGTTGTTACATCTGATCCAATAGGATGGCCTATAAAGTATGTTCTAGAAGAAGATGATCATGAATATGACCAAAAAGACACATGAGTGTTGGAAGAAGTGTTGGAGTAAGAGGTTCATGAAGTTGACCATCCAATAATTGATTCACATCCTATGGATCATGTTGATGAGGATGAATTGGTGCTAGACATCCCAAACATGGTTATGGACAATTATTTCAATGAATCTAAGGGCTTGGATACAAATTATGATCTTGATGAGTCAAACACTAAATTGGATTAAGGTCAAGATCAATATGAGATAGATATTAGTAAATCTTATATAATAAAGTGTTTCCAAATGGATTTTTGTTATTGTCATTATATTTCTATATACAAATAGTTTTATAATGTTTTCCATCTTATTGATATTTGTTAAGTGTTTTTTTATGATGTTTTTGAACCATTGTTATAAGTCATAAATGTAGTAATGTTATGAGGAAAATCTCTCTATGGCTAGGGGAAAACCACAACAAACGGAAATGAATGCAGAAATCAACTCTATTCTCAAGAATGTTATATAAACAAATATTCTAGCAAGACAAGATAAAAGGCCTACCTCGTCTAGACGTTCAATGAAGTCCACCGTTGAGCACTTGACCCAAAGCAATATACATGCAACTAGTCCTCAACAACCAAGCAAAGAAAGCATATGTTGATAATATATGATGTTAGAACATTCAATAGCATAATCCATTAACATTCATAACAAATACGCCCATGGAATAATAATTCAAATATTTGCAAGATATCAATTTGACGAGAAAAGAGTATTTCTATTAAGATATAATTAGCAGAAGTGAATAAGTTACAGACTTCTGTTTCGGCACGATTTGGAACCAAGAAACTAAGTTCCTTCCAGTTGGACCTCCACCACTTCAATCCTCCACCAAAGGCAAGCTCATGTAAGAGAGATAATGGAGTTCTCACTCAATAAGGGAAGAGTTTGGGGGTTGAACATTGTGTTCAGACTTAAAGGATAAAGGGATGCAGACTCAATGTGAAGTGAATAATTCCTCTAGAGTAACTTTGCTCTCAAGATTGAATTCTTTCTCATCTTTTCCATAGCTCGGAATTGGCCCATTTATAGTCTTCAAGTGGAACTGAAGGGCCGAGTCAGAATGTTTCCAGTATATGGAAGGCCAAGGATCATTGATCTCCTATCGTGACATGGAAACCCGACACTATTTTTCAATTCTGGGCACATTTCTCGATGTACACGGGATGTAGTGGTGCAACTTGCGTATATGCATGTTGTATAATAGGCAAGGTGTGTATATGTGGAAAATTTGTATTTTTAGCTTTGGGATTTGCAAAAAGGGATTAAAAGTCAGCATGGGGAAATGGAAAAAGGCCTTATGTGCAAGATTGCATGGGGTGAGGCAAAATCTTGCTATAACAAGTAGTAATTTTCACTCTTAATCACGATAATAGATGAAAAGGGCTTATTGCAAACCATAATTATATTAAATCATAGATTAAGACTCCCACATTTGTAGAAACAATCCCCACTATGCCAAATGTGGAAGTGTTGTTTCCTAATGCAACAAAATTGGACATTGAAGTAGAAAATTTAGAGCACCATATACCAACTTAGGATATTTTTTTGTACTTTCTTAAGTATGAACTAGTACTTGGAATAAATAATAAATTCCCCTACTAACAACGTTCAATATTTTTGTATCCTTGCTAAATTTATTGGATGTTGTCCTATCAATGACTTAGTTAGAGGATGTGGATGTGATAAAATTATTGTTAATGTTGATTTCCCAATGGATTTCACATCAAATTTTGACCCCACATGTAGTAGTGATCTACTCAAAAGGGAACTAATTACTTGTTAAACACTTGGTGTATGACATGATATACATAAGTATTCTTCATTTGTCATGGATTATAAGCTAGAGGTATTCAGATCACAATCTTTGTCTCTAAATTTTCACTTGACACATTATGAAACACATCTCTTTCTTAATAAAACATATTCTATTTTTCTTTTACATGTGCATAATGTTCACACCTTTTACTTTTTAATTTAAAAATATTCCTAAATTTATTAATACATCCATTACATTTACACTTAGTCTTGAACTTCTTTTAAGATGTTTATATATATATATATATATATACAAGGAAATCCCCACAGAAAACCCTCTAAGTACTTCCCCATGATCCTTGGATGGTAAAGGGGGTAAGCCATCAACCCTAATTATGGAACCTCGCCCCAAGGGAATCAAGAGAATTGAACCCATGAGCTCTCTAACTAATCACTGGGGGAGAGATCTCGTGTCTGGTTCAAGACCGCTTGATCTAACCCTTGGAGCTAAATATATTTTATTACATTCTTTTAAACTATGATGTTCATCGCTTATAATTATTTGAGTTCTCTTAAGTTAACCTTTTATGGTGTACATTGTTGGACAGTTGGTTGTCATTGATTTCAACCCTTAGAGATTGATGTCAACCCTTGGAGAGGTTTAGAGATGTTGGACATATTATTGACATTTGTATTATCATGATCAATGGTAAGTTAGTTGGGTACATTTGATGTAGTCTACATGTAGCCCTGGAGGTGTGGTTATGGGATCTGAAGTTGATTGAGGATTTTGTTCATGAAGGACAATATAATTGTAGGAAATACACTCACAGATGGATAGTACTCATTGTACCATTTCCAGTGATATGTGGAATGCCACGTGGTTCCTCATGGTTAGGGAGATATGGCCTTGTGAAGTTGGAAGCCCCAAGGAATGGATAAGAAGCCCTAGTTGGTTACAAGTCAATTAGTCAAAGGGGTAAAGTGATTGTAACAAGTGATATATAGAAGCCCAAAATTAAGGAGAGGAGTTACCAAGAAAAAGTATAAATAACCCTCAAGGAGTCATTCACAAGTACACTCACACACTTATTCATTGATAATCTATCTTGTGATCCAGTGAATTGTTATGGCTTAGTGAATGGTTATAGTCTATCTTGGCATTTTTGTGAATGAGACGGGAAGTCTGAGGAAGCGAAGAAAGTGTGAGAGTTTTGGAGTTGCACAAGTCTAGTGTTTTTGAAAAACCCTAATTACTGACATCCTCATGGGATGCACTATATCTGTCAAGCGAGGCATCCTCACGGGTTATCTAGTGTCTGTCTAGAGAGGCAGTAGTAAATTTGGGATAAATGCTAATAACAGATCCCTAAAGTCTGAAGCGAGTACACAGGTCAGTATCCTACATGTTCAGGTCAACTACAAAAGTTCTATTATTGTTATATTCGTGTTTTGATGGTTATTTTTTCTTATGATGTGGTGAATTCTTAAGACATTTTTGGTATGGTTGGTCTTGTACTTGGATATGGTATATGTTAGTTGATTGGCTGAGTGAGGAGAACTCTTATAACTAGTACAACATATGACATGGTTATTATTGTTTGTGTCTTTGAGTTGTTTTTACATGGTTGAGGGATGTTCATGTTGTATGGTAATGTATGTGTGAGGGACAAGCATTGGTTCTTTGAGATGCTCCATTGATGACATGGTAAAAATCTACATATGGTTGTTGGTATGGTATATGGTACATGATTGATGCTTGATATGTTATATGGTTGAGATAAATTTCTTGGCATATGTTTTGTGGTACATGGTATGGTATATGGTATGGTATGTGTCTTGATGTACATGGTTGATGTGCATGGTTGGCACATGGTTGGTACAAAGTGATGTGCATGTACATGGTTGGTACATGGTTGATGTACATGGTCGGTGCTCGGTTTATGATACATGTTTGTTGCATGTTTGACTCACTTATTATGGTACATGGTTGATGGTACATGTTGAGGTACAAGTTGATGCATGAATGATGTATGGTACAGGTTGGTACTTGGTTGAGACACATATCTTGTGATGGTATGTGGTGATCTTGGTGCATGCTTGGTAGGGGCATGTGTTGGTGATGTTGAGCATATGGATTGAGATATGCTCTTCATGATCTTGGCATGAGTTGCATGGGGATGAGAGTGGATCTAGTTTCATGGATGAGGCAGTGACATGTTGGACAGGTTGATGTGACAATGACAGTGACAGTGATGTGAGAGTGACAATGACAATGACAGTGACAGTGGCAGTGACAGTGACAACGATATATTTTTTGGAAGTGATAGTGGAAGAGTCTGTGACAGTTGGTATACACTTATATTTCAGGGTGGAAGGACGAGGTAAATAAAGGGGGTTGTAGCCTCCTTCTAGTTGGAGCTAGAGAATCAGGGAATTGGAGCTTCCTTCAGGTTGGAGCCTAAGAACTAGGTGGTTATAGCCACCTTTCGGTTGGAGTTGGAGAACCCAAGGGGTTGTAATATCCTTCTGGTTGGAGCTAGAGAATTTGAGTAGTAGCTTCCTTCAGGTTGGACCCTATAAATAGCGGGTTGTATCTTCCTTCCAGTTGCAGCTGGAGAATTGGAAAGTTGGTGCTTCCTATGAATGAATTATTTATATGTATAAGAAAGCATTATGTGGCTTTCTCCTATTTTAGTTTCCATGTAAATACATGTGTATTGTGTTCTTGATGTGATGTTGATGTGATGTTGCTTATGATTACATGATTGTGATATATATATTTAATGCAATCATAGATGATACATTGATGATAAAATGTTGAACATTGTTGATAAAGTGAAAGAATACATATTCTGGTTAAAAGTTGTATAAATTGTTCATATTGATTCACCCCCCTCTCAGTATTCCAACAATTGGTATCAAAGCAAGTTCCTTTAGGAAATAGTTTAACCACTGGAAGGAATATCATGGAGAGCAACAATTTGTATAAGAAAGGGATACCACCATTTGATGGAAAGAAATATGGATTCTGGAAAATAAGGATGAAAACATATGTTCAAGCATAGGGATTTGATGTTTGGAAATCGGTAGTATAAGGATACAAAGAACCGACCACTCCTCCAACAAATAATGATGGAAATAAACTTAGTCAAAACAATTCAAGGGCTAAAAATGATATCCTTAATGGTTTGGTTGATTCAATATATGTCAAGGTTATGCATTGTAATTCTACAAAGGAGATATGGGACAAACTTCAAAATGTTTATGAAGGGGATTCCAAAGTCAAAGGAGCCAAGCTTCAAACTTACAGAGGTCAATTTGAACAATTGAAGATGAAAAAGAGGAATCCATTGCAGCCTACTTTCTATGAGTTGATGAAATAGTGAATGATATTAAAGGTTTGGGAGAAGAAATGAACACACCAATCATTGTTCAAAAGGTACTAAGGTCTCTACTAATGAGATTTGATACAAATATTGTGTCCCTATAAAAAAGAGCAAACCTGAGTACGATAATCATGGATGAGCTACATGGAATATTTACAGCTTATGAAATGAGGACAAAAAATGAAAATATATCCACAAAAGGAGTAGTTTTTAAAGAATCCAAAAGGACAAAGAAGAAGAAAAAGATTGATTCAAAACCAAATTGCAGTTGTAGTGATGATTCATATGAGGATGAATAAATGGCCAACTTCGTAAGGAAGATGAAGAAAGGAATCAACAAGTACAAAGGTATGCTTCCCTTAAAATCTTTTAATTGTGGTAAAATTGGTCATTTTGCAAATAAGTGTCCTTATGCTAAGAAGTTATATGGTGATGAAGAGGAAGAGGAAGATCCCAAGAAAGAAAAGAAATATCAAAAGGAAAACATGAAATATAAAAGGAAAGTCTTCAAGAAAAATCTCTACTCAAGAGAAGGAAGTCCTTCATTTGATGAAGATAATGAAAGTGATAGTGACTCACTAAGAATACTCTTTATGGCTACAGAAAATAAGAAAATTGACAAAGAATGCGAAGTGGATTTTGAGGAAGAATTAATCGGTGCATTAACTGAGCTGAAGAAATAAAGGAAGAAAAACATATACTTGAAAACCCAACTTGAAGAAGGAAAAAGACAGGAAGAAGTAATGTAGATTCATATGATAAAGAAATAAAAGGAGCGTGAGAAGCTTGAGAAGGAAATCGTGACATTGAGAGGTGAAGTCAACAAGATCATAAAGAACTTGGAAAGTTCTCAATTGTTAGAAAACATTCTCAACAATCAAAGGCCATACAATGACTATTAGAAAAGTGGGTGTGCTCGTTTAACCATAGACAATATAGAAATATTGTCACCCAACCATAGGCACAAAGGCCACCCCCGGGCACCTTAATCTTGACAGAGAGAATAATTCTAGTAGAAGATTAATAGCCAACCAAGGCTAATGCACCAACACAAGATAATCAAAGACCAAGTAGAAAGTCCAAGAAAAAACTGAAATGCCAGTTGTAGTAGCTACAACTGCAACTCCTCTCCAAACGTGTGCACTACTGGTCTTATGCAGTTTCGAGTGAGTGAGTTACAAATGAGCTCTAGTTCCCTCTATTTATACTACTCTGTCTTAATTGAATGGGTCGAATTCTCTTCCTGGGGGATAATAACTCAATATTAATTATTTTATTAAGACAGAGTTATCATCCAAGTCTTTAGGGTTATCATCCAAGTCTTTAGGGTTTCTCTTGCTTCCCGGAGTATTCTAGTCTCGTCAAAGGTTACAAGTGGAGGTCAATACCTCCTGCATCTACCATAATATCAACACTCCCTCCTATCTAGGGAGGTATTAAAGGAAATGGTCTTTAGCACAAACAAACCATTCAATCGGTAGCATCATCATAGCCACACAGGATATCTCATGATCAAATCACGAGTGCCAAAATCACTATCCAACTAGATAGTCTCCATGGAAATTAGAACAATGTCATCCAATAGAACACAATTGTGTCTATTCATAGTAGTATTCAACTACTATCCAATGGTACACAACCACTCTCAGTAGCACACTGCTACTAACCAGTGACACATAATCACTATCAGTGGATCACATCCACCACAATAGCATACAACTATTGTCCACAAACATACAATCTCTACAACAATCATATTATCTGATATTAATATGCATAAAATATCATGATACAAACTGAGTCATGTGGGCCATTCTTCCACTCACATCTCTGAGATCTGGAAGAGAATCTACCCTCAGAAGGTAAAACATCATCCATCTCAAGCATAGAAGAATAATTGTCCTTGATTTATGATCTTGGACCATTCAACTAACTGGGCCATTCCTCTGAAACTAATAATAATACAATGTAGAGAGAATGAGTCTTCCCTAGGGAATGCATGTCCCTGATTATTGAACCTGTACCATTCACCTAACTGGGCCATTCCTCTGGCACTAATCATAGTGCAATCTGGAGAGAATGAGTCTTCCCTAGGGAATGACTGTCTAGACAATTTCCTAAGGAAATGATTGTCCTGCACCAACCTCCAAAATCGACCATTCTTCGAAACTGATCCTAACTGTGAACTTGGAAAGAATGACTGCCCAGCGAGGTGTACCATTCTACATGACCACTACTCAGAGTGACTGTAGAGAATAAAGACTATCATAGACCATTCCTCCACACTGGCCACAAGGGGAATCACTATCTATGGTACATCAACAATCTATCAGACCATTTTCATTACGAAAATGATTGTCCGATCTGGACCATTTTTCGAACTGGAAAATGCCTATCTGTCAGAAATCTCGAACCACTTTCTAGACTGGAAAGGAATTGCCCAACTTGGACCATTTTTCGAACTAGAAAATGACTTCCTGTGCATCAAAAATATATATCAGTGCTCCCTCCCAACCTGGGGAGCCATCTCTTCCCTTTCAGCTAAGGGAGTTATCTCCACAATCCCCGTCATGTCCCTTAAGTATGCAAACTTTATCTTGGACAAAGGCTTTGTCAAAATATCTACTACATGCTCATGTGTGGAGATACACTAGAGTTTCACTTCTCCTTCCTGGACTTTATCACGAATAAAGTAGTATTTGATATCAATATGTTTAGATTGGTCATGAAACATTGGGTGTTATGATAGCCTTATACAACTTTGATTGTCACGGCATATTACGGTCGGATTTGGTACCTGATCAAATAATAGAGAAATTAGCTTCCTCAGCCATATTGCTTTGGTACATGCCTCACATGATGCAATATATTTTTCATCTGTTGTGATGAGTGCGACAGAATTTTGTTTCCCGTTGACCCATGATATCATAGCAGAGCCCAAGCTGAAACACATCCATGAAGTACTCATGTCTTCTGCACTCCCTACCCAATTTTAATTTGTGAAACCATGAATTTGTATATCACTGGATGAGATGTATCTTAAACCATAGTCTAGCATCCCATGAATATATCTTAGAACATGATTTGCATCTATCCAATGCTCATGTCTCGGTTCCACCTAGAACTAGATTAAGGTGTTTATAGCAAAGAAAATATATGGTCAAGTATTCACTAGATACATCAACAACCCAATCAATTGTCAATATAGGGACGGGTCTACTGGATCAGAATCTGAGTCTCTTAGTTTTCTTATATATGTATTCATAGGAGTGGTCATGGATTTGCAATATTCACTGCATACTTTCCTTGTCCAAGGAATATTTCACCACGCTTATGCCATACTTCTAGTCCCAAGTAGTAGTGCATGACACCAAGATCTTTCATATCGAACTCAGAAGCTAATTCCTTTTTACATTGGGTGATGAGAGACTTTGCACCTGTCAAGAATGAGTTGTCGACATATAGCAGTAGAATCACAAGTGCATTTTTCAAAACCTTGTAGTAGAGATTTGAATCTACATGACTCTTAGAGAGACCAAGTCTTATTAAGTAACTGTCAATTCTGGCATACCAATCTCTTGGAGCTTGCTTGAGTCCATACATGGATTTCTTTAATCTGCAAACATGAGTGTTTCCAAAATGTACTTTGAAAACCTTGAGGTTGTTCAATGTATACTCCTTCTTCAATTGCTCCATTGAGAAAAGTTATCTTTACATCCATCTAATGTAGACTCCATCCCATGGAAGCAACAAGAGACATAATGGCTCTAATAGAAGTATATATGGCAACAAGAGAAAAGGTTTTGTCATACTATTATCCCTCCTTCTGGGAGAACCCTCTAGCTATGAACCTTGCCTTGTATTTATCCATGCTTTTTTATACTGCATGTTTGATCTTATAGACCCATTTTGAATTTACCAATGATTTTTATTTGGGTCTAAGCACGATTTCCCACACGTCATTTTTCATGATAGACTGGTATTCTTTTGTCATGGCTTCTTTCCACTGTTTCTTCTAAGATGCTTCTTCAAATGTGGTGGGTTCTTCATTTACAATTTTTTTATACATGTTGCATAGCTGGAGAATATTTTGGGCTTTTTGCTTTCTCTGAAGGTGCCACTTAGAGCTTTGAGTCTTTCTTCTTCTTGTAGAGTAGCTTCAAGATAAGTTGGACGTTTTCTAGTTTTGGGTACAATGATTGATTCAATAGGTTCACATGGTTGCATCAGATGATCAAGTTGTTCTGGTTCTTCTATAGATTTATTGAAATCCATCTTCTCATTGAAGGTTATGTCTATGTCGACTTCAATTTTATGTTGTTCTAGAATATAGATTTTGAAGGTTTTGGATGGTTCATTGTATCCAACAAATATGCCCTTATTTCTTGAGGGTTCTAGTTTCTTCCTTTTATCCTTGGGGATATGAATGTAAACATGGCACCCAAAGATTATTAAGTGTTCCACATTAGGTTTATTTCCTGAGAAGGCTTTTTCTGGAGTCATATACTTCAATATGTGATGGGGACTTCTATTCTGAACATATATTGTTGTCATGGTTTCTTCTCCCCATAAATACATGGATAAACCTTGATCATTCATTACTGCCTTCATGGTTTCCTCAACAAATCTATTCTTCCTTTCTGCTACACCATTTTGTTGAGGATTATGAGGAACGGTTAGCTCCCTCCTAATCCCTACTGATTTTCAAAAGGCAACAAATTCCTTGGATGTGTATTCTCCTCCATTATGTGTTCTCAAAGTCTTGATTTTCTTACTTGTGAGGTTTTCTATTTATGCTTTGCATTCTTGAAACTTTCTAAAAACTTCATCCTTTGTCTTCAAGAGATATAACCAAGTATTTCTTGAGGAAGGTTACATAATAAAGAGAACCTCCTAGAGATTTGACTGGCATCGGACCACAAACATCTATATGTATTAGATCTAGGATTTCCTTAGATTTATTATTGCTACTTGAGAATGGCTTCTTAACATTTTTACCAAGTGCACATCCTATGCAAATTCCTTCATGTGTAGAGTATAGTTTTGGTATTCCTTCAACCATTTTCTTGAGGAAATGTAATGCTTGATAGTTAATATGAGCATACCTTCTATGCCAAAGTTCATTGGGATTGACTTCATCATATATAAGAGCTTCATTATTACGTTCTAGTAGTCTGTATAATTTTTCTTCACGAGTTCCAATAACTCTAGCATTCTCTATGTTGGAGTCTCTAGGCCAATATAGTACTTCACCATTTACAAAGGCTATTATATTTCCTTTGTCTTCTAGGAAATATATAGATACAAGATTATTTTCTAAACCAGGTACATATAAGACATTACTCAAGTGAACATTGTTACCTGATTTCAATTTGATGGAGGCTTGACCAATTCCTTTGACTGTATAGGTGTTCTTGTCTCTAAGTTCTACCTTGTAGGATGTCTTCTTTTCATTCAGACTTGAGAGTCTAACCTAGTCTCTTGTCATATGCATGGAAGCTCCACTGTTAATTATCCACATGTCATATTTAAAAGTTCCTGTAAGTTATGAATAATGTAGATGATTTGTCTTTTCATTCATGATTTATGTTGATTGATAGTTGGTTAAACTTTGAATTTGACTGGTCAAACGTTGACTTTGACCCAAAATATCAACCTTGAAGTTTTTACCTTCTGAGAGTGCCAATAGGTGTGTTGGACTAAGGCACACAAGAATATATTCTCCTTGAGTAAGGTTTTCCATCATAAGGTGTTTGGCAAGGGTTTTTAGGGTTTGCAGCTGCACCTACTAGTAACCCTAGCAACAGTGCTTCAGCAACTACACCTACTAGAAAACTTAGCGACAGTTCTTCAACGAGCTTGATAATCTTATGGCTTAGATTCCTTCTAGTGGTTAGACTGAATGAAGGAGGTGTGGACCCATAACCTGTTATAAAAATGGGTGTGCTCGTTTAACCATAGATAATATAGCAATATTGTCAACCAACCATAGGCACAAAGGCCACCCCCGAGCACCTTAACCTTGATAGAGAGAATAATTCTAGTAGCATATCAATAGCCAACCAAGGATAATGCACCAAGACAAGATAACCAAAGACCAAGTAGAAATTCCAAGCCCAAACCGAAATGCTAGTTGCAGCAGTTGCAGCTACAGGTCCTCTCCAAACTTTCGTACTATTGGTCTTATGCAGTTTCGAGTGAGTGAGTCGCAAATGAGCTCTAGCGCCCTCTATTTACACTGCTCTATCTTAACTAATTGGGTTGAGTTCTCTTCCTAGGGGATAATAACTCAATATTAATTATTCTATTAAGTCGACTTGTCTTCTAGAGTTATCATCCAAGTATTTAGGGTTTCTCTTGCTTCTCGAAGTATTCTAGTCTCGTCAAAGGTTACAAGTGGAGGTTAATACCTCCTGCAAATAACATAATATCAACAATGACAAATCCGAACTAGGTTACAAGAATGTTCATTTTATGGAAGGTTCAAGCTCCATGATGAAAGAAATAGAACAAAGGAGTTATGCAGAAGTTCTTAAAGGAAGGAATCATGGTCAACAAGAATCAGAAAGGGATGAATACAAAATATCTTCTACATTTATGTAGCAAAGAAGCTTCAATCATTTTGAAAGAAACAACCAAAGAGAAGATCTTGATCAGCCAAGGCGGAGTTATAGAAGGACTACACCACAAATAAGATCATTCACTTCTAGGTATGTAAATTTCTTTTATGGTCATTGTTTTAATTGTACTAACTTTGGACATAAAGTTGTAGATTGCAGGGTTTATGAAAGAAATTATTAGGCAAGAAATGCATATGTGGCTCCACATAATATTGAATGTTACAAATGCCACAACTATGGGCACATAGCTCAAAATTGCAGAAACATGATAAATCCTCCCATGAAAGAAAATATTGATGACATATACAAGAAGGCTTGGAAAATAAGTGAAGAAAAAGAAGAGTAGGTAAATGAAGAAAAGGTCCAAGAAATCATGCTTACAGAATTCATAGCAACACAAGATCATGATGAATTTATAGGCAAAGAGGAAAGTGTCGTAATTTAGGCAGAGGATGAAGAAGAAGATGTCAAAACTCGGGATGATGATAGAATTCAGAAAGAGGATGAAGAAGAAGATGTCAAAACTCGGGATGATGATAGAATTCAGAAAGAGGATGAAGATGAAGATGTATCCATATATGACGAGGAAGATTACTCTGCATTAGAGAAGGTATTGTTCTGAGCCATCTAGATTGGATACTCCCAGTAAATATGAATATTGAACAGGGTGAGTCCATGCAGTTGCAGAAGTACATAATGATTCCACACATGTGTCAATTGGGAGTTACACAATTATGATTCTATTTAGGTAGAGAAATTTCCAGTACAAGTTGTTTTAGACATGAAAAGTTTGGTTTGTAGTGGACACATTTGCTATGAGATAGTATAGATGGGGCAGTATTGTGGATAGTTGAGTGGCATAGTTATGGACAGATTGTGACATATGGATAGATATGGATTTGTGAGATGTTTAGCAGGTACATAGAGCATGGGTCAGAGAAGATGCATAACAGTGGATTTACACTTGGAATTAGTGGAATCAATTGGAATTAGTTGGTAACATAAATACAAGTAGTGAAAGGTACATCAGAATAGGGAAAGAGAAACCATCAACAGAAGCTATATCATCATAAGGAAATTGTTGAACAATATGGTCAAGTGAACACGAAAAGTAAATGAAGAAATCAAATTTTGAATGATTTGTATATATGTCAGTGAAATTCAAGAGGAAGCACCAATGGACAATAAACAACATTGGAAGAAATGAAAGGAAACATATAGATCTTACAGAAAAGTCAAGAGAGGAAAAATCATCAGAGAGAAAGATCCAGAAAGGAAGATTAGTAGCATATAGATAGGGAGACATACCCACAAGGGGAGATATTCTTTACAGTAGGTACATGAGGAGACATATCAACAGGGGGATTTAACCATTGGTCAAAGATGAAGAGAAAGAACATAGGCATGAAGACAAGGGGAGCATTCCCAATGAAAGATACCCTTTGGCATTGATGTCAAAGGGGGAGATTGAGAAACATTGATGAGGAGCAATGGTCACAGGGAGAGCATGAGCATTGGAGCATCAGTGTTTCCATGAATGTTGGTGTTTCCATCAATGCCAAAAGGGGAGATTGTTGGACATTTGGTTTTCATTGATGTCAACACTTAGAGGTTGATGTCAACCCTTGGAGAGGTTTAGAGATGTTGGAAAAATGATTGGCATTTGTATGATCGAGATTGATGGTGAGTTAGTTGGGTACATTTGATGTAGTCTACATGTAGCCCCAGAGGTGTGGTTATGGGACCCGAATTTGATTGGGTATTTTTGTCATGAAGAACAATGTAATTGCAGGAAATACACTCACATGTGGATAGTGATCATTGTGCCATTTCTGGTGATATGTGGAACACCACGTGGTTCCTCACGGTTAGGGAGGTATGGCCTTGTGAAGTTGGAAGCCCAAGGAAGGGTTAATAAGCCCTAGTTGGTTACAAGTCAATTAGTCAAAGGGTTAAAGTGGTTGTAACAAGTGATCTATAGAAGCTCTAAATTAAGGAGAGGAGTTACCTAGAAAAATTATAAATAACCCTCAAGGATTCATTCACAAGTACACTCACACACGTATTCATTGATAATCTATCTTGTGATATAGTGAATTGTTATGGTTTAGTGAATGGTTATAGTCTATCTTGGAATTTTTGTGAATGCAACAGGAAGTCTAAGGCAGTGAAGAAAGTGCGAGAGTTTAGGAGTTGTAGAAGGCTAGGGTTTTGAATAACCCTAATTACTGACATCCTCCCAGGTTGCACTATATCTGTCAAGTGAGGCATCTTCGCAGGTCAGCTAGTGTCTATCTCGCGAGGCACTAGTAAATTTGGGATAAATGTTAATCCCATGTCCCTGAAATCGAAAGAAACTACACAAGTCAACATCCTATAGGTTGAGGTCAACTACAAAAGTTCTGGTATGGTTATATGCTTGTTTTGATGGTTATTTTTGCTTATGATGTGGTGAATGTTTGAGAAATTCTTTATATGGTTGGTCTTCTACTTGGATATGGTATAGTTTGGTTGGTTGGTTGGTTGAATGGGGAGCACTCTTATGACTAGTACAACATATGACATGGTTATTATAATTCATATATTTGAGTTGATTATACATGGTTGAGGGATGTTCATGGTGTATGGTGATGTATGCATGAGGGACATGCATTGGTTATTTGAGATGCTTCATTAATGACATGGTACATATATGCATATGGTTGTTGGTATGGTATATGGTATAGGATTGATGCTTGATATGGTATATGGTTGAGATACATTTCTTGGAATATGGTTTGTGGTACATGGTATGGTATATGGTATGGTACAGGTGTTGATGTACATGGTTGATGTGCATGGTTGGCACATGGTTGATAAAGATTAATGTGCATGTACAATTTTTATGTACATGGTTGGTTCATGGTTGATGAAACAGGATTGGTGCATGGTTTATGCACTTGTTATGGTACATGGTTGACGATACAGGATTGGTGCATGGTTTATGCACTTGTTATGGTACATGGTTGATGGTAAAGGTTGGGGTATAGGTTGATGCATGACTAATTTATGGTACAGGTTGGTACTTGGTTGAGACACATATCTTCTGATGGTATGTGGTGATCTTGGTGCATGCTTGGTAGAGGCATGTGTTGGTGATGTTGAGCATATGGTTTGTGATATGCTCTTGGTGATATTGATATGAATTGCATGCAGATGAGAATGGATCTAGTTTCTTGACGCAGACGACGCGCCACCCACTGGCACGTCCTTGCACAGGACCTTCTTCTTCTCGGCCCAAAGAACTCAAAGGTTCTTCTATTTCCCTATCGGGAAATCTACACCCACAGTAATCTTCCTCCGAGGTCTCCCCTTTACCACCGGAAGATCAACTAAATCTCGCTGTCTCGCGAGTTCGTGACTTAAAACCTCCAAACTCTCTTTTCAAATCTTGTGATACCCGATCTGGCGATACGGGTATAGCTCCTTCCACATGCAACCGTGGGCTAGGCTTAATGTTAGCGCCTCTCGCAACTTCGCAACCTCGCAACCTCGCCGATTGGAGCATCAAGTTTCCACTCTCCTAGTCCGTGAGTCCCCGAGATGCGCGGTCCCACCTTATGCTCTGCCACGAGTCCACAAGAATCTCGGCTCCTTGGCGCTTCGCGACTCGGCGTCCACACGAGTCTCAGCTCCTCGACCCTTCGCGACTCACGAGTCCTTTGTGCCACCTGTATTCCACTCGCGCTCCGCTATGGCCCACACTGCTCCAGCTATCGGGATATTGCTATCTCGCAACCTCGCGATCCCCGTGGCCAAATTCTCGGACCTTTTCTTGCGAGGTCTCGAGATACGATCCCTCGCGTGGATCCAATGGCTATCTTGTGTTCTGGATCCAACGGTTGTCCTTCTCTCGCCACCTCGCCACCTCCCGACTTCTGCACACCCAATACTTGGGTCTTTAACCTGCGAACTCCTGAGTTCACGAGGCTTCCCGATCTGTGCCACCTGTCCTATGCAGATGGATGGCTCACAGCCTCTCGCTACTTCGCTACCTCGTGACCTCGCGTCTCGCAACTTTTGTCGCCAAACACTTGGGCGTTCACCTTGCGAGCTCTCGAGATAGCGAGATCTCCCGTTCCTTGACACCTGTCCCTTCAGATGGACGATTCTTAGCCTTCTCGCCACTTCGCTACTCGCGAAGCTGAAGGGTTTCCTTTTCAATCCTCTAATGCCCGAGTCTGCAAGATGAGAATATCTTGACACGCATCCTCTTAAATAACGGCTCTGATCTTTTCACATCTCGCGATCTCGCTGCTCTTTGCTCCACAACTTTGGGGCTTCAACTCCCGAGTCCCCGAATTCCTGATATGTCAATGCCACCTGTTGTCGTCTCCCTTCAAGGGTTGCCCTCTCGACACCTGTCCTCCACTGAAATGGTGTGACCGTGGGACCCGTCGCGTTTCGCGAAATCGCGGTTTCTCCTGCTACGATTTCGTTGTATGCGAGAACCCCAAAACGCCGAACCCCGACTCCCCGGGATCTCGTGCCACGTGTCCCCGCTATGATCAACGGATCTGATCTCCTCGGGAAATCGCTAATCGCGACTTCATGTACAGGGTTCCTGGCTCCGGAAGTTCATATCTTCCGATGAGCCGAGCTCCACTGACTCCCCTGCTTCTTGACACGTATCTCACCGATCAACGGCTAAGATCCTTTCTAGAAATCACGGATCGCAATTCCTGTCTACAAGAGCTTCGTGACCACAGAAACCCCGATATTCCTATGAGCCAAGTCCCGATGACTCCCTGACTCCTTCTCTTTTTCGCTAGGCTTAAATCCTACTTAACTTCCCTGAGATCTGACGGTTGGCGGGATTTCGCTGGTTTCCTCTGTGAATCCTGACCGTCGATTCTCCTTCTTGAAGACTCAAATGTTCTTTCTCAAAACTGGCTCCCCAACGCCTGCACTTGCAACTCTTTACTCGAACCATTCACGCACAAACCTCCTGGGATCTTCTTCATGATACCATGAGGGTGCTATACCTCTCTGAACTTTTCCACTCTTATCGAATCCTCAAAGGATTCCTCCAACTTCTACCCTCCTTGCAGAGTCTTCACGCACAAGGGTGCTATCTCTTATGAGCTTGCGTAAACACTCAGACCCCTTGGGGGATTTTTCCTTCTTCCTCCCTCGGATGGATAATAAAATGGATGCCTTCCTGGCTATCCTTCGACTCAAGCGACCTCTAGCTGAGTCTCTTTGGGTATTCAGCAACCCAGTGAAAGTTCCCTCAGTGGACCTTTCTTCACTCCCAGAACTCAAAGAGTTCCCTTCTCCTTCCTGTGCCTACCTGTACGTTTCCTCGACGCCCTTCTAGCGGAGTCTCTCTTCTACAAAAAGTTCAGTAATTTTGGTCTCCGGTGCGCTTAGGCACTCACTCAATGCCCTCCTCGCAGAGTCTTCCAGAATCCTTAGTGATTCTGTTTCCTTTGAACTCATGGCAGAGTTCCTTCTTCTGTGCACCTATGCACTTGCTCAATGCCCACTTGGAAGATCTCCTACAGAGTCCTCAGTGATTCTATCTACAACTGTGTTCTCATACTCAGCCTTGCCTTCAAGGTGTTCAGCAACCTTGAGGTCTTCCTCCTGAGTTGTTGATTCCAGTCATGTGCCTCAGCACGTCTTTGTCTGACTCCTCAGAGTTCAGAAGTGCATCCTCTGTGCACAGCTATCAGAACCTCAACGCTCTTTCACACCCTCCTGGTGTGAAGCCTCAAAGATCTTCAAACTGAAATCAGACAAACCCTGCAAATGCACAACTACAACATACATTCACAATATATAAGGAACACACACAAACATCCATATAAGACAGAACAATGCAGGAAAAACTGCTTCTGTTATATTAACAATGGAAAATGCCTGTATTTTACAATGGTGTTCCTCAAGCTCTCTTTGGCTCTCTCATACAACCATCCCTCCTTCAAAATGAGATCTAAAATCTCTTTTACCTAAGGGGCTCATTGAGCGCTTCCCTCCAGGATTTACCTACTCTAATTAATTACAATCAATTACAATGAATGGGTTATCTAGTCCAGGATCGGATCTAGATCTCAGCTATTCCTGGCATTAAAGTCGATCTACCTAACGCCTGCTCAAAGGCACGGCTTTCCTAGCTCACCAGCCTAAGACATTAAATTACATTCAATTCAAATTTTGAAATGAGGCTACGCCTCCCTTTTTACATATGAATGCATGCACGCTCACGTGGCTAGCTGGCTGGTTGGCTGCATGGAGAGATGCTCCTGCATCATACTCCACGGCTACAAAAATCATGAGCTCCTGCTCATGAGATTTCCCTGTAGCTATTTGGAAATCCTCCTGGATCCCAAATAAGTCTTTGGAGCTTTCCATCTGCTCCATCCTGTTGCTGTTGCTGCTGCTGCTGTTGCCTCTTTCCTTCTTCCCAGCTGCTCCTTGCTGGCAGTTTTTTCTGAATCCAACATCAGCTCTCTGATTTCCTCGATCACCTCATCCAGCTGCTCCAATGGCTAGTTCTGTTGTTGCAGTCTCCTCAGCTGAAAAAAAAATTGGCCATTGGGAAGATCGTTATGATCTCCCATGCCATCTTCTTCATCTTCTTCTTCATCTGTGGCCTCAAGTTGCCATTCTGCTGCAGACTTCAGCTCTGCAGTCTCTTCTTGACTAACCTGTTGCTCAGTCATCCTCTTCTCTGACAGCTCAAATTCTTCCAGTTCTCTTGCTGGCTCTGGATTGTTCAACCAATCCTCCAGCATCTCTAGCTCCATCTCCCATGGAGTAATAACTTTACCTGTCGTCTCTTCGGCTTCTTTTGTTGCTAGCTTCTTGCTTTTCAGCTTCCTGGCCGAAATTATTGAGCCATTCCTGAGAATGCTCATTCTCTTTTCCTTCTTCTTCTGCTTCTTCTTCTGCTTTCAAATCCAATGCTACAGCGCTCTCAGCTTGCTAGATGAAGTCATTGATTCATTCCTTAGAAATCTCATTCTCTTCATCCCCTTGGGAAGTCTTAGCCATCTGCTCCAATTTTTGTTTAACAGTCACGGCTGACTGTTCCTCTGATCTTGCCGCATCTGCAATACAATTTTCTGCCTCCTCTGGGGAAAATGGCAGGAATATTGAAATTCCCCCAATCATCAGAATATCATTATGATCTTCATCCTATGTCAGTTGCACCTGTTGATCTAAATCTATCTCTGAAATTATGAGACCCTCAGACAGTCTCATCTCTGTCAGCTCTCCTGGCTGATTCAAATTCATCCGCTCATCCCTGCCCACCTGGCAATATGGGATGCTTCCGTTGTTGACTTGGCAGACTATGAGATCAACCGATCCCATCTTCATCAACACTCCTTGCTGAACTAAACTCTTCTCTGAGTCCACGAGACCTTCAGACAGTCTCGAATTTTCATTTCTGCCCACCTTGCAGTTTGACACGCTTTCGTTGTCCTCCTGGCAGTCTTCGAGATCCTCATATGATCTCCTTTCATTTCCCAGCTGGCAATGTGAAATTCCCTGGTTGTCCTCATGACAGTCTTTGAGATCCTCAGTTGATCTCAATCTGTTGCCCTCTTGGCAATCTGGAATTTCTATTTCTCTACCCTCCTGGCAGTCCTTGAGATCCTCAGATGGTCCCAATTCATCTTTTGTTCCCTTGCCCATCTGGCAATATGGAAACTCTCCACTGCTCTCTGGGCAGTCTATGAGATCCTCAGATGATCCCAATTCATCTTTTTCATCATCCCAATCATCAAGACCCCTTCCAGTCTCTATCCAACAGTGATCAATCATCTCTTCCTCTGTGGCCTTGAGGTTTTCAGCATACCTCAACCATTTCTTCAACAGTTTGTGTTGTTTCCTGACCATCAGCTCTCTGACTGGCCATTTTTCTTTTTCCTTCTTCATGGGCAAATTTCGCATTCATCTCCTCCTCCTATCCTGCCGCATCCGTAGTTCGAGCTTCTCTATGTCTGCTTTTAATTCATAGAGTTCTCTAGTCTCTTTTTCATCCCATTCGGCAAGCCTTTCTACCTTGCTCTTCTTTCTATGGCCTTCAATAGCCATCTTGCTATCTCTGTTTGCCTCCCTGGCAAACCTGTTGATGTCACTCCTAAAATCCTGAGTGCTCAGCTTCATCCTACAGTCCCAATGACTGCATTCTTGACTGTCGCCTACCTACAAACAATTGTCACAGAGTTCCTCAGCACTCTGTCTTCCTCCTACTTTCCTCTGTTCTCCTCTTGCCTAAAATATACAGACAAGAACTCGCTCTGATACCACTTTGACGCAGACGACGTGCCACCCACTGGCACGTCCTTGCACAGGACCTTCTTCTTCTCGGCCCGAAGAACCCAAAGGTTCTTTTATTTCCCTATCGAGAAATCTGCACCCACAGTAATCTTCCTCCGAGGTCTCCCTTTTACCACCGGAAGATCAACTAAATCTCGTTGTCTCGCGAGTTCGTGACTTAAAACCTCCAAACTCTCTTTTCAAATCTTGCGATACCCAATCTAGCGATACGGGTATATCTCCTTCCACATCCAACCGTGGGCTAGGATTAATGTTAGCGCCTCTCACAACTTCGCAACCTCGCAACCTCGCCGGTTGGAGCATCGAGTTTCCACTCTCCTAGTCCGTGAGTCCCCGAGATGCGCGGTCCCACCTTATGCTCTACCACACGTCCACAAGAATCTCAGCTCCTTGGTGCTTCGTGACTCGGCGTCCACACGAGTCTCGACTCCTCGGCCCTTTGTGACTCACGAGTCCTTTGTGCCACCTGTATTCCACTCGCGCTTCGCTATGGCCCACACTGCTCCAGCTGTTGGGATATCACTATCTCACAACCTCGCAATCCCCGTGGCCAAATTCTCGGACCTTTTCTTGTGAGGTCCTGAGATGCGATCCCTCGCGCAGATCTAATGGCTATCCTATGTTCCAGATCCAACGGTTGTCCTTCTCTCGCCACCTCGCCACCTCGCGACTTCTGCACACCCAATACTTGGGTCTTTACCCTACGAACTCCCGAGTTCGCGAGGCTTCCCGATCTGTGCCACCTGTCCTACGCAGATGGACGGCTCACAAACTCTCGCTACTTCGCTGCCTCGTGACCTCGCGTCTCGCAACTTTTGTCGCCAAACACTTGGGCGTTCACCTTGCGAGCTCCCGAGATAGCGATATCTCTCAATCCTTAACACCTGTCCCTTCAGATGGACGGTTCTTAGCCTTCTCGCCACTTCGCTACTCGTGAAGCTGAAGGGTTTCCTTTTCAATCCTCCAATGCCCGAGTCTGCAAGATGAGAATCTCTTGACACGCATCCTCTTAAATAACAGCTCTGATCTTTTCACGTCTCGCGATCTCGCTGCTCTTTGCTCCACAACTTTGGGGCTTCAACTCCCGAGTCCCCGAATTCCCGATATGTCGATGCCACCTGTTGTCGTCTCCCTTCAAGGGTTGACCTCTCGACACATGTCCTCCACTGAAATGGTGTGACCGTGGGACCCGTCGCGTTTCGCGAAATCGCGGTTTCTCCTGCTGCGATTCCGTTGTATGCGAGAACCCCGAAACGTTGAACCCCGACTCATCGGGATCTCGCGCCATGTGTCCCCGCTATGATCAACAGCTCTGATCTCCTCGAGAAATCACTAATCGCGACTTCATGTACAGGGTTCCTGGCTCCAGAAGTTTCGATCTTCTGATGAGCCGAGCTCCACTGACTCCCTTGCTTCTTGACACGTATCTCACCGATCAACGGCTGAGATCCTTTCTGGAAATCGTGGATCACAATTCCTGTCTACAAGAGCTTCGTGACCACAGAAACCCTGATATTCCGATGAGCCAAGTCCCGATGACTCCCTGACTCCTTCTCTTGTTCGCTAGGCTTAAATCCTGCGCAACTTCCCCGAGATCTGATGGTTGGAGGGATTTCGCTGGTTTCCTCTGTGAATCCTGACCGTCAATTCTCCTTCTTGAAGACTCAAATGTTCTTTCTCAGAACTGGCTCCCCAACGCCTGCGCTTGCAACTCTTTACTCAAACCGTTCACGCACAAACCTCCGGGGCTCTCCTTCACGATACCATGAGGGTGCTATACCTCTCTGAACTTTTCCACTCTTATCGAATCCTCAGAGGATTCCTCCGACTTCTTCCCTCCTTGCAGAGTCTTCATGCACAAGGGTTCTATCTCTTCTGAGCTTGCGTAAACACTCAGACCCCTTGGGGGATTTTTCCTTCTTCCTCCCTCGGATGGATAATAAAACGGATGCCTTCCTGGCTATCCTTCGACTCAAGCGATCTCTGGTTGAGTCTCTTTGGGTATTCAGCAACCCAGTGAAAGTTCCCTCAGTGGACCTTTCTTCACTCCCAGAACTCAAAGAGTTCCCTTCTCCTTCCTGTGCCTACCTGCACGTTTCCTCGACACCCTTCTGGCGGAGTCTCTCTGCTACAAAACGTTCAGTAATTCTGGTCTCCAGTGCGCTCAGGCACTCGCTCAATGCCCTCCTGGCAGAGTCTTCAAGAATCCTCAGTGATTCTGTTTCCTTTGAACTCACGGCAGAGTTCCTTCTTCTGTGCACCTATGCACTTGCTCAATGCCCACTTGGCAGAGCTCCTACAGAGTCCTCAGTGATTATGTCTACAACTGTGTTCTCATACTCAGCCTTGCCTTCAAGGTGTTCAACAACCTTGAGGTCTTTCTCCTGACTTTTTGATTCTAGTCATGTGCCTCAGTACGTCTCTGTCTGACTCCTCAGAGTTCAGAAGTGCATCCTCTGTGCACGGTTATCAGAACCTCAACATTCCGTCACACCCTCCTGGTGTGAAGCCTCAAATATCTTCAACCTGAAATCAAACAAACCCTGCAAATGCAC
>SNQJ01S0049155.1:0-18184 GCA_010110895.2 Picea sitchensis | reverse complement strand
CCAAGAAAAGTGTGCTGAAGATTCCATATAATATAGAGGCAGAATATCATTCAGGTATATTTGTATATATAAGGGAAATAAACAACTTATGGTGGTGATTGATTATGAACAAGGTTTAAGATATGTTGAAGAGATTATTCTACAATTTTTTTTTTGTTAAGGTGTGAGGGACCATCCACAAAATAATGACGGATCGTTGTGATGACGATTAGAAATAGTGTTGGTGAAAATTAATTGATGAAAGCCGCACTTCTGGAGGAATGGCTAGCGTTTGAATGATAAAGAATGGAACTGCAATCGTGCGAAAAAAAAGAACAATAGTTGTTCCATTAAAAAAGGAAACAATGGGCGCGCGAAAAAAGGAACAACAGTTGTTCTGTTCAAAAAAAGGAAACAATGGGAACGCGAAAAAGGGAACAATAATTGTTCCATTCAAAAAGGAACAACAGGCGCGTGAGAAAGGAACAACAATTGTTCCATTCAAAAAGGAAACAACGGGCGCGTGAAAAATGGAACAACAGTTGTTCCATTCAAAAAGGAATAGCAGGCGCACGAGAAAGGAACAATAGTTGTTCCATTCAAAAAGGAACAATAGGCATGCGAGAAAGGAACAATAGTTGTTCCATTCAAAAAGGAAACAACGGGCGTGCGAAAAAGGGAACAACAGTTGTTCCATTCAAAAAGGAACAATAGGTGCGCGAGAGAGGAACAACAATTGTTCCATTCAAAACAGGACAACATGTGCACGAGAAAGGAACAACAGTTGTTCCGTTAAAAAAGGAACAACAAGCATGCGAGAAAGGAACAACATCGTCATGAGCATGTAATAGACAAAGTCTGTATGATGAAACAAAACGGGAGTATGGAACATAAAAATGTGCTAATTGTAATTATATGTCCTGATTCTTGTTTCCTAGATGACTTTTTATCAAACAAACGAAAAAAAAAACAAAAAAAACTAAGCACTCAGTTGGAAAACTATGTACAATATGTACAATATAAACATAATGCATCATTTATGGAGTTGGGGTGGCTGGGTTACCTTCCCAGCCAGCCAAAATCTACACCGTAGGGTCTTTACTTACTTCTTGATAGAAAGAATCTTTTGAAGGTGGCTGGTGGTAAAGTCGCAGCCGGTGTCCATTGACCAGAAAGGGTGATCCAGACCCATCGATGGTGCTCAAAGTAATCTTGCCATTATCATGGACTTCATTAATTTCATACGACCCTAGCCATCGTGTCTGTAATTTCCCAGGAAAGTCTTGAAATCTGGAATCCTAGAGGAGTGCCCAGTCGCCTTTCTTGAATGATTTCTTCTTGATATGCTTGTCGTGCCAGGTTTCTCTCTGTTGCTGGATAAAAATTGTGTGCTCCAAAGTAGACAAGCGTGCTTCATCCAATTCGTTGAGTTGCTGAAGGCGTCGTTTATATGCTTCTGTAAGATTTAGTCCAATTTCTTGGGCCATTCTTAGGGTCTTGATCTCAAATTCTATTGGGAAGATGGGTTCTTTACCATAGACTATATGGTAAGGAGAGTAGCCAGTGGTGTTACGCCAGGTTGTACGATAAGCCCATAAGGCATTTGGGAGCTTGGTAGCCCAATTCTGTCGGTTTGTTGAAACAGTCTTCGTCAGAATTGCCTCTAGGACCTTATTGGTGCTTTCCACCTGCCCGTTTGCTTGTGGGTGGTATGGAGAAGTAAATCTGTGCTTGATGTGATAGATGGATAGGGTGGCTGTGATTCTATGGCCTGTAAATTGTGACCCTCCATCAGTAATTATTTCTCTGGGTAGTCCATACCGTACAAACAATTTGAAAATGAATTTGATGACTACTTCTTCTGTTTCATTTGGTAAAGCTTCCTCCTCTACCCATTTGGTCATGTAATCCATTGTAACAATAATATAGGCCTTTTGATTTGACTTTGGATTAAAGGGGCCGACGAAGTCCAGTGCCCATCTTTCAAATGGTTCTACAACTAGTTGTGTTTTCAAGGGAATTTCATCAGCCTGACCTGGTTTCCCCATCCGCTGATAGCTGTCGCATGTCTGGACGTATTTCTTGGCATCTCTGAATATTGAGGGCCAGTAATAGCCCATCTGTAAGATTTTGTGTCCAGTCCTATGGTCCGCAAAATTCCCCCCAAAGGGATCATCATGTCCTGCTTTCAGTATGTCATAGATTTCGTCCTCTCGTACGCATCGCCGGATCTGGAGATCAACTCCTGTGTGGAAAAGATATCCACTGATCCAAGTGAATCGTGTGCTACGCTCGACGATCAGTCGTCTTTTCCTGGATGATAAATGTGTCGGTAATCTTCCCGCTACTAGATAGTTTGCTACATCAGTGTACCAAGGTGGTTTTGTGTCGACAACAAACAAATGCTCATCCAGGAATTGATCCTCAATTGTTAATGAATCATCTGTTTTTGGGAATCAGGACAGGAAGTCTGCGACAAGATTTTCTCTCCCAGGTCAATCTTTGATGGTAATATCAAATTCCTGCAATAATAACAACCATCGAGTGACCCGTCCATTAGTAATTGGTTTATTAGCTAGATATCTAATGGCAGAATGATCAGTATACAAGATAACTGGATACCTGTTATATAATGATGAAATTTATTGATGGCATGTATAACAACTAAGAACTCTTTCTCTATTAATGTATAATTAAGTTCGGTTGGAGTTAGATTCTTGCTAATAAAATAAATGGCGTAGGGTTTCTTTTCTTCTTCCTGTCCCAGAACAGTGCCTATGGAAATGTCTGAGGCATTGGTGGAAATTTGAAATGGTATTTTCCAATTAGGTCCTCTCAACACTGGCGCTGTTGAGATAAGTTTCTTGAGTCCTGCAAAAGCCACATAGCATTTATCAGACCATTGGAATTCTACATTTCCTATCAAAGAATGTAAAGGTGCAACAGTTTTTGAAAAAAATGGCATAAATCTGCGATAGTATCCTGAAGCACCAAGAAAACTAAGTACCTCAGTTTGTGTGTGTGGAGTAGGTAGATTAAGAATTACCTCAATTTTTGCTGGATCTACTCTAATTCCATCTGCATAAATGTAATGCCATAATACCACACCTTCTGTCATCATCATGTGACATTTTTCATGGCTTAAGCATAACCTGGTAGCGATGCACCGTTCTAATACCTTCTCCAGATTAGTCAAGGCTTGATCGAAGTCATCGCCATACAAAGTAAAATCATCCATGTAGACTTCAAGCCCTTCGCTAATCAGATCACTGAATATGCTCAGAATGGCCCTTTGGAATGTAGCTGGAGCATTACAGAGTCCGAAGGGAAATACTTTGTAGGCAAAGGTACCCCAGGGACATGTGAATGTCATTTTATCCTGATCTTCTGGGGTAATCTAGATCTGATTGTAGCTGCTGAAACCGTCTAGGAAAGAGAAGAATTTCTTCCCTGCCAAGGTATCAAGGACCTGATCGATGAAAGGTAATGGAAAATGATCTTTTTGAGTAGCTTTTTTTAGTTCCCTGTAATCAACGCAGATTCACCACTTCCCATTTTTCTTTGGAACGGTGACTAATGGGGAAACCCATCGACTATATGACATAGGGTATATAAAATCTGCGTCCAACAACTTTTGTAGTTCTTCTTTAACAATATCTCTGAGGTGGGGGTTCAGTCTTCTTTGCGGTTGTCGGATAGGTCGGGAGTCTTTCTCAATATAAATGTGGTGTGTGCAGAGTTGTGGATCAATACCTTTCATATCAGAGTACTCCTAGGCAAATCTTGCTGGTATTTAGAGAGAGTTTGGATTAGCTTTTGTTGTTGTTGCTCTTCTAGGTTGGCATTAATGTTCAGAGACTTCCCTGGTGTGATCTCAACAGATTTGATGTTGTGAACAACAGTAGTCAGAATTTGTTGTTCCATTAAGTCTTCCAGCGGGTATCCTTGTGCTTCACAGTCTAGAACAACTTGGAGCATCTGGCATGTTGGGTTACTTACAGTGGTTGGATTGTTAATAAACCCACTGATTACATCATCTTCTAGCTGATTTTTGTGCATGAGGGCTTCTTCCATCGTTAGTGGGGCACGCAGATCCTTCTCAGGATATTGTGGTGGTGGCAATTGCGGGTGTAGAATCGTTGGGCTAGGTTTGGCTGGAGGATATAAGATGAGATTCCTTGTAACCCCTCATCTATAAATTGTCATTGTACCCGATTGGCAGCCTATGTACACATCAGCTGTCGCGAGCCATGGTCTACCCAATATCAATGGATTCCCTTCAAGTCAAAATTTTTGGGTTGATGATGAGAAAATCTGTGGGATATTCCCAAGAATCAACTGAAATGGCTATATCATGTAGTGTGCTGAGTGGTTTGACCACTGATCGATCGACCAATTGCAACATAATCAGGGTTGGGTCGAAAGAGTGAAGACCCAGTGCATTGCAGGTTTCCATAGTTAGAATATTGATGGCCGCCCCCAAATCAACTAGGGTATTTGGAAAGGAATAACTCTGAATCTGCACTGTTACTATGGGGTTCCCCAGATCTGCATATTTAAGACGGGCTTCCTCCCACATAGCTCCTTGATTGTCTTTGCATAGATCGGTATGTCTTGCAGGGCTTGTAGGAGTGGAATTTTGATGTATAAATTCCTGAGTTCCCCTACAATGTCGAAGTCAGGATATACGGTGGGTTTCGCTATCATTAGTCTTTCGGGGAACAGAGGGGAGGGAATTGCATCCTTATCAGAGTCTTGTGATTTGATTGTGTTCCTCCCTTACCTGATTTCTTCTGTTATTACCACAGTCGAGGGTGTTACTGCTGGTTGTTTTTCATTCCCCTGTTCTTGGGGAACGTCATTTTGTTTGGGGGAGATGATGTGCCCCAATCTTAACCAAAGTTCATTGCACCATACTGAATTGATTTCCCCTTCTCCACTTTCCATGATCTGGACGAGCTGAGCTGGCCTGTTATTGGGATTCGAGTGGGGTTGGGCAGGTAATTAAGGGCGCATTTGTGATTGGGGCAATGGGAGTGGAGTTTGTAATGGAGATTGGGTTTGATAGGTCATCCCCATATGTTGGTTATTCATCCCCATGGGGCGCTGCCAGTTCTGGTTCCAATTTGGGTTTTGGGCAGTCGAGTTAGGCCATTGTGGAGGGTAGGTATTATTCGAATTTTGCCAGGATGGGGTGGTGTATTGTGAATTTGGCCAATTGGAACTTGTAGTTGGTTGATTTTTCCAGTTGGGGTTTGTGGTAGGTTGGTTTTGCCTAGTGGGGATTGCAGGTGGGTATTGTTGGGGCTGCCAATTCTGATTAGTAAATGGCTGGCCCTGCCATGTGCTGCCAACATTATGTTGTTGATTACACTGTCCAAGATTCTGATGTTGATTGTACTGTCCAGGAAAGAAAGAGGAAGGGTCCTGAAATGTATTTTGAGGTCGGGACTGCCACTGACGGCGCTGAGCCATCAGATATAATGGTGTTGTTTCCTCTTCTGCCTCTTTGAATACAGGTTTCAATCCGGGGAGTGATGGGCAGTCTTCTGTGTCGTGATCCTTGGCGCAAATAACACAGACCCGAACTATATCCAAGGGTCATTCTCTTGGACTGTGTTTCTTTCTGCACCTGTGGCAAAATATAGCCAAGGTCTGTTCTGCCTCTACCTTTTTTCTGTTTGGCCTGCAATACATCCAATTGTGTAGTCAGAGTGCTCAAAATATCTGTTTTAAAGTTTTCTAGGAGATTACCGACTTCATCTCGCATGACACCCCCGCTGGAGATATTGTTGTTTCTTGTGAGGGACGTCCACATTCCTGACCTGGTCCATGTACTTCCTCATGAGCACCTGATACACAATAAAACAATATCTTCATAAGTTTCCTGATAAATGTCACCTTTCCCCATTAAATTCAATGTTTCTACCCATTCATCTTTCATACCCTTGATCAAAGTTTCTTTGAGTACTGGACCTGGTAATGTACCATAGGGTGATCTTTGCAAATTATACTGAAATCTTTCAACATATTCTTCTAATGATTCATTTTCTTTCGCAGTCATTTGAAAGATTTCATTTTTTAGGTCTCTGGTTCTGCAATAATCTTGATATTTTAACAAGAAGGTTTGTTTCATCTGGTCCCATGAATCGATGGTTCCACCTCCCAATCCCATGAACCAGCGTAGGGCTGCTCCCTTCAAGGTAGAGGGGAATAGTTTTAATTTTTGGGGTTCAGAGGTGTAGTCATACCCTCTACATAGGACATCAAATTCAAATAGGAATGCATCCGGGTCTTCTGAGATCAATCCATGGAAGGTTGGTAGGTTTTGTAAGGGGCTTGCTTTCATGGGGGCATTGGCAATTGGATCAACTATTGGATACTCCAGCGTGGAGGTCTGGGGTTGTTGTTGATTTGCTTGTGCCATTTGTTCGAAAATGTGCCAAAATTTTTCAGGAGGTTCTTGATCCGGGTATTCTATTTGAAATTGTTGATTATTTGGTCTTCCAAGGAATTTGACTGCACTCCCTTTATCTGGGATTTCAGATATTCCTTCTTTTTTCATAGGAGACTCAGGATTAGGTGGTGGTGGTGGTGGGTATGCCTTAGCAACCCCGCTAGTTTCTCCTATTCCCTCCTCCAGATTATTAGAGCTTCCCTCTTCTAAGGGGTTGAGCGGTGGGAGATCTGTATTCTGAAAAATCTGCTCGGTCCCTTAAGATTTGCTATGAATCTCAGCATGGGCCATAGTTGGTGAAACTACTGCCCGAGGGATTCGGGTGGGTCCTTTCCTAGGTCCAATCGAAGCTTGAGATTCACCCTTTTTTATGATTTCGTCTATGAAAGTGCTTCTTCCAGGGATCACCGAACCCTGGGTTTTGGTAGTTTTTGGTGGGGGTTTTGTTTTTTCAAGATCCTTCTTTCTAGTCATACAAACTTCACACAACAACAAAATAAATTTCAACAAAAGAAAAACCTATGAAACCTTTTAAGTGTCAATTGGAGGTAAGTGTTGGCATAAGCATTTTACTTGTTGCCTGCATAGGTTCTTACCTTCCGTCTTCAATACCCGATCCTCTAGAGACACAACCTATGATACCTTTGACATTCTCCCTGACAACGGCGCCAAAATGTTGGTGTCTAAAGATGTCTTAAAAAAAACCTTAGTTTAACATTAATTTATCAACCCAGAGATTCGTCTTTTATCTCAAGAATATCAACAAAGTCTATGCAGGTAGCCTAAAATCATGTAGCTAAACCAAATATGAGTTTATCAACAATCGAGTTCCTCAAACGTTCACCAAAGATTCTAAGAACTAACTGGAATTGAAATCTGATTACTAAGATGCTGTGAATTGGAAAGGAACTAATTAATCTATTGAATTCACTTAACTAGAAAGCAGTAATTGAATCTAACTAAGGACTTGCAAAATTAACTATCAATTATGAATTCTGATTACTGGAAAGGAAATGACAAATTACTCTATCTGTGGAAAGAAACAACAATTATAATCTAATTGAAAGGGACAACTAATGTAACTTTGTTGAAAGGAACAACTATTGTAACTTTAACCGAAAGGAACGACTATTGTAACTTGAAAGGAACAACAATCGTAAATCTAAGGAAAAGGAACAACGCGGATGAAAATGTGAGGAACTGTCAAGCAAATAACTTTAGAAATGGAAATCATAACAACACTCATTAATAACTAATCGAAATGTCTGTCTTCTATATGAAAATAATCGTAAAATCATTAACACACTTATGCTTTATCACTGGCTGTTTGTAAAAGAGGTTTGAATCACAAAATGGAAATCAAGCTTCGAACTGATACAGTTACAGAATGAGACAATAGCTCCTTCAGATTGGTCCCTCGGTCTTTAGAAGTACTGCTACGAGAAAATCAGAGCACAGAAACAATAAAAACACTCAAAACTTTCATTGATTCCATGGCTGGTAAAATATTTACAAAAACTGTTGTGCAAAACAGTTCTGAGTCTAATTACTTGAATGTGTTTTTTCTTCTGTTTTTCTGGATCTATTATCCTCTTATATATTACAATAGTTGGGTAAATCAAGCTATCCCGAGGATTGAAATATCCTAAGGATTTCTTTACTATTGTAAAATTACAATATAGCAAATGTGTTATCTTCAAACTGCTTTGCGCCTAAAAAGTCTTCAACCTTCAATAGCTTGCGCATAGCCAAAATCTCTTTGGTTATCTTCGACAATTATTTACCCAATTCTGTAGCAAAATCAAACCATTCCATTCTTAAATTAGAATCTATTTAATAACAACCCTAAGAGACATATTAATCATATTCTTTCCTATCTATCCCTAACTATCTAAAGAATCAATCAAAATCATATCATAAACTGTGGGAAAAAGGAAGATATTTATACCTTTTTCGTAACCCAACAGAGATATGTGTCAAAAAATGAGAAGAACTTCCACACTAAACCTAGTAGAAGAGAAGAAGAATTAAATCAGGAATGTAAATGACAAAGCAATCACACAGTACACAAAGATTTTACCCTGGAAACCCAAACTGGGAAAACCAAAATTCCTTGAGTGTTATACTCTCTTGTTGTCTTATTCAATCTAAATAAAAGGTTACTTGTTTAATCTTGGTCCACACATAAGACACAATTGACATCATACCCTCTTACATATGCAAGAACAACCCTGTAGCCAATCCAGCTTACATCTACATGACCAACAACCTACATCTAAAGATTTTTATAAATATTGGCTATCCTATGATTCATTGATTATCCTTATTATCCTTTACGGCCTTACAACACGCTTATTTATAGGATTTACAACATTCAAAACCCTAAAGACTTGGCACCCAAAAAACGGTTACAGATCTATGCATATCATTGGCTACAAATCCTGAAAATATCGGGATTCTGTTATAGTAGACTTCAAGTTGAATTACTAGTGGACTATTAGTCGAACTTCATTCGGTCTTTAGTTAGTCGCCACATGCCTTCCTATCGACCTCTTGTTGGTTGACCTCTTCGACTTGTTGTCGATGCCTTTACCATATCAAACTGCCTCTAACTTTGAATTCGACTTTACCTGGTCGACTAACCTCGACCTTCGACTTGTCGTAGATCTACCTTGAATCTCAACCTGCTATCGATATACCTCTACCTCGACCGTCAGTTGATCTACCTTGACTTTGACTGTCGGTCGATCCACCTCAACTAGACTTTCACTGCAAAGAATATAACAACCCAACATTCTCCCACTTGTTGTCTTCTTTGCTGAAACCAAGATATTTCTGAACTTTCGTTCACAGACCCAGGGAAACAATGCACATTGCCTTTCTGCACCAAGATAACTTCACAACACTCACAAACTTGGTCAATGAGTATTTTATGTTTTCCAATGTGTCTACTTTATCCAGTAACACCTTGTTACTTTCCACCATATCTCTTAATAATGGTATTATACATCATTGTGCTTAGTATTCAAATGATAAGCAAGGTTCTTTGCCAGAAATATTACACTTTGACTGTCACAACTTACCTTCATAGGTCTCTGCTCAAACCTGATTCCCAAACACAAACTTTGCATCCATAGTGCTTCTTTGCTTCCATGAGCGACCACTGTGTATTCATCTTCTGTTGTTGACAAGTCTACGATCGCCTATCTCTTATTCATCCAAATTATTTCTCCACCGAACATCTTGAAGACATATCCATTGGTCGACCTCCGTTGATCTAGATCCCCAACCCAGTTGACATCGACAAATCCATGTACATTTAATTTACCACTGTCACCTCTAGGTATTCCTTGGAAACATATAACATAGTCCTTTGTGCCACACAAATACTTGAATACTCTCTTAATAGTTGTCTAGTGCTCCTTTCCAAGTGTCGACATGTACCTTCTCAACACTCCAACTACATGGGCAATGTATGGTCGAGTACACACCATCGCATACATTAGACTACCAACAACACTTGCATAGTGAACATGTGCCATGTCCTCTATTTCTTCCCGTGTCTTTGGAAATTGTTCAACAGTTAGCCTTGCTCCCACAAGAATTGGCACCTTCATCGATTTGTAATCTTGCATGTTGAATCATTTCATAACTATTTCAATATACTTCATTTGATTAAACCAAATCTTTCTAGCAGCTCGATCTCTCTTAATCTCCATTCCTAGAATGAAGTTAGCTGCATCGAGATCCTTCATGTTGAACTTGGAGGATATTTTCTTCTTCACCTCTTTTATTGCATCCATGATGTTTCCAATCAACAACATGTCATCAACATACAAAGCTACATATATGAAACACCCACCTTCTTCCTTGGAATATATGCAATGATCCTATTTGCTTCTCAAAAATCCCAAACTAAATATGTATGTGTCGAATTTCTGGTACCACATTATTGGCAATTTCTTTAGACCCTAAAGTGATATTTTTTAGTTTTCACACCAACTCTTGCTTGCCCTTTACTACAAATCCTTCAGGCTGTTTCATGTGGATTTATTCTTCTAGGTCCCCATGTAGGAACGTTGTCTTCACATTCTTTTGTTCTATTTCCAGATTGAATGATGTAGCCAGAGACATTAGTACTCTAATGGAAGTTAATTTTGCAATAGGGGAAAAAATATCACCGAATTTGACTCCCTCGACTTGGGAATAACCTTTTGCTACCAGTTGAGCTTTGAACTTCTTGACTTGTCCTGCAACATTCATATTCTTCTTGAATACCAATTTTATACTGACGAGATTTATTCCACTAGGTAACTTGACTAAATCCCATGTCTCATTATATTGCAAGGATTTCATCTCTTCGACCATGGTGTCCTTCCAGAGTTTACCCTCTGTTGAGTCGACTGCCTCAATGATCGACTTGGGCTCATCATCGATGGCAGTTAACACGAATGCATAAAAAAATTTGGGTGGACTATACCTTTCAAATGGTTTTCTTAATCTTTCTGACCTCCTTACCACCGAAGTCTGTCATTCCACCTCTTCCTCGGATTCATTCGACTCATCTGAATCATCTTATTCATTCCTCAATTCAAACCACACTGTCTCAAGATTATTCTTGGTATGAACAATTTTCTCAGGATCATACTTATCTCTGAATTCTCTGAATACCACATCTCAACTATACATTTTTTTCCTTGATGTAGGATCCCGAAGCTTATATCCTTTTCATTCTTCTTTATATCGAATGAAAATACATTTCACTGCCTTCTTGTCGAGTTTGCCCCTCTTTTCCTTTGGGACACACACAAATGCATCACAACCAAATACTTTGAGATGTGCAACCAAAGGCTTCTTACCTGACCATACCTCATGTGGAGTCGCATCGACTAGTGTCGATGAAGGAGACATATTCACTAGATATCTTGCAGTGTTAACTATTTCCACCTAGAATTCTTGTGCGAGCCCAGCACCACTGAGAATGATCCTTGCCTTATCCATCAACGTTCTATTCATTATCTCGATAAATTCATTTTGTTGTGGGGTATATGGTCTGGTATTTTGGATTGATATTCCACACTGCTTACAGAACTGATCAAATTATTTTCCACAAAATTCACCACCATTGTCAGTTCTCTGCACCTTAACCTTCTTATCTGTCTAGTTTTCTACAAAAGTTTTAAATTCTTTAAATTTCTTGAAAACCTATGATTTATTCCTCGGGAAATATATCCACATCTTCATAGAAAAATCATCTATTAAGGAGACATAATACAAGGATCCACCAAGTGAAGGCACTGTAACCAGGTGAAACACATCACTATGAACTAGTTCTAGAATCCCATTTTCCCTTGTCACTCTAGATGGGAATCTCACCCAAATTTGTTTTCCATATATGCAATGTTCAAAAAAGTTGACTTCTAAACCACATTCAGGAAAACCTTAGGCCATACCTTTGGTGTGCATGGCTTGAAGTCCCTTTTCTCCAATGTGTCCCATCCTCTCATGCCATAGCATGGTCGGGTCAATTTTATCATTTCTTATCGAGTCAGTTTGTATCAACTCAGTCTGATTTGAGTCAAGTTGATTCGATGTCGAGTCAACTTCAAGAGAAATGATATTGTTTCATCTAGTCGATTCAACATTCTCTAACAACTTGTTTAGGGTTCCAATTTGAACTCCTTTCATTAAGACCATCACACTCTAACCATCTTGCACAAATCCTTCTCAAATAGAGTGTGCACTCCAACATCACTCATATTGATGATAGATATCGGGTTTGTTGCCAAACTCGAAATGTGTAGCACATCTGGAAGGTTTCTTTTCCTCCCATCTTGGAATATCATTCGAACTCTTCCTCGTCTGACAATTTTGGTTGTCGAGTCATCCCCTGAGAACACATCACCTCCATCATATCATTCATACTCGTAGAACCATTCTCTATGTGGTGTCATATGATAGGATGCTCTTGAGTCAATTAACCAAACACCTTGATCCGACTGTGTACTAGTCGACGCTAGGTACATATCACCTTCCTTATCCAAGGTCGTCTTTCTCTTAGTCAACCGCTTCTCATCAGATCCCGTACCGACTTCCATCGCCCTGAACTTACAATCCTTTTTGTAATGCCCAACTTTACCTCTTTTCCAGCATATTCTTGTCGACTGAACCAGAGATTTAGATCTACCCTTTGAATTATACTTTCTAATGGAGAATTTTCCTTTATATCTTTCAACCAGTCGATCTCTCACCACTAAATCATCTTTGGTATATCATTTCATGTTCTTCTCATTTCTTCTAACAACAGAGAAGAAACCATGTATTCTAGCACTAGTGTGGTTGTATTACTCCCTATAGCCATGACTAAGCTATCAAAGGAGTCTAAAAAAGAACATAATAGGCTTATACACTTATCCTCCTCGATGATTTTAATATCCACATATGATAACTGTCTTAAAATTGTGTTAAACACATTTAAATGCTTAGTCACCAAACTACCATCACTCATTCTCAAAAGATACAATTTCTTTCTGAGAAACAACTTATTTACTAGATATTTCGACTGGTATAAGTTTCCAAGCTTGTTCCACAGTTTCTTGGCTGAATCTTCACTTGAGATATTCAACAACATTGAATATGCAAGACAAAGTCAAATCGTACTTCTTTCTCTTCTTTCGAGTTTCTCCCATTCTTGCATCAACATGCTTGTTGACTGGGTACTTGGATAGACCGTTGTCATTGTTCTCGATCTGCATGAAGATATTCCATTTTAAGCTTCGAAAGCTCAAAATTCTTGTGATTGAATTTTCATATCTCTATTCTTGAACTTCTCACCATTCTTTACCACGATCTTTAACACAATTTATGATTTACAATTCTTACTATACCTAGGGTTTAGCTCTCAGATTCAAGATTGGTAAATCAAGATTTGATATACACGTCAAAGCATAACATAACTTTGATACCACTTGTCAGAGATGAACTTCGCTCTGATACCACCTGTCAAGAAACAATAATCACTTCCACACTAAACCTAACAGAAGAGAAGAAGAATTTAATAAATAACGTAAATGACAAAGAAATCACACAATACACAAAGATTTTACTCTGGAAACCCAAATTGAGAAAACCAACATTCCTTGAGCATTCTGCTCTCTTTTTGTCTTATTCAATCTAAACAAAAGGTTACATGTCTAACCTTGGTCCACACCTTAGACACAATCGACATCATACCCTATTTCCTATGCAAAACAACCATGTAGCCAATTTGACTTACATCTACATGACGAACAACCTACATCTAAAGATTTATCTAAATATTGGTTATCCTACAATTCATTGATTATCCTTATTATCCTTTACGACCTTACAACACACCTCTTTATAGGATTTACAACATGCAAAATCCTAAATACTTAGCGCCCAAAAAATGGTTACATATCTATGCAAATCATTGGCTACAAATCTTAGAAATATCAGGATTCTGTTACAGTGGACTCCAAGTTGGATTACCAGTCGACTATCAGTCGGCCTTCATTCGGTCTACAGTCGATCGCCACATGTCCTCTTGTCAATCTCTTGTTAGTTGACCTCTTCGAATTGTTGTCGATGCCTTTACCATGTCAAACCGCCTTGACCTTCGACTTCGACTTTACCCAGTCGACTAACCTCGACCTTCGACTTGTTGTCCACCTACCTCGACTCTCGACACGTTTTCAATCCACCTCAGCTTCGATCATTAGTCGATCTGTTGATATTATGGTAGCTGCAGGAGGTATTAACCTCCATGTGTAACCTTTGACTAGAATATAATATTTCAGAAGCCAGAGAAATCCTAAACAAATGTATAAAAACCCTATAAGACAATTCTCTAAGTAAAATAATTAATATTAAAGTATTAGCTTCTAGAAGGAAAAGTTTGGTAAGACATGTCACAAGAACCACTATAAATAGTAGGAGCTTGAGCTCATTTGTACAAACTCACTCACTCTCTCATACAAGATAAGATTTGTGTAAGTCTGGAGGAGATTTGCAACTACTGCAGTGGTGATAGGTTCTTGGTCTATGGTCTTGTGATATCTTTCTGGTGCGTTATCCTTGGAGAAGGTGCACTTTCTTGATGATATTGTGGTTTTTTAGAATCAGTCTCTCTGTCAAAGGTTAAAGTGCTTGGGGGTGGCTGCATGCCTATGGTCAAGAGAAAATATCAGATTGTCTATGGTGAAATGAGCACATCAACATTTTTAGCAGGTTATGGGCCCACACTATCTTCAGAACAGTCTAACCACTGGAAGATAGATCGATAGTTCCTTTGTCAATCTTGTTGTAGAACCAATTGCAACTGCAACTAGGGTCTTTGATTTTGCAGTTGCAACAAACCCTAACCTAATTCTTTGGACACTTTAAGTGAAACATTTGACATAATTATTGGACATTCTAGTGAGCCTTAGCCTGGCACACCCCTTGGTACCTTCAAATAGCAAAAAGGTCAAGGTTAAATTTTTGGGTCAAAGTCAAAGTTTCATTGGTCAAAGTCAAAGTCAAAACAATTCATGACTTACTCCATGAAGTCAGAGAACAAGCTAGAAGGAGCTTCAAATTTCAGAGCATGGAAGACAAGAATCGACCTCATCCTTGCCAAGAAAAAAGTTCTAGATATCATGAAGGGAAAGATCATGGAGCCACAATTTGAAGCAGGAAAAGAGAAGGAACCTCACAATGTTGCAGGAATGGAGAAGTTCAAGGACAATGACATCAATTCCATGAGTATCATTGTGGAATTTGTCAAAGATCACTTGATACCCTACATATCCAATCTTGACTCATCCAAGAAGATGTATGATTCCCCGACTAACCTTTTTGCAGTCAGAAATATTGGACAAGTGATGAGTTTGAAGAATGAGATTAGTGACACAAAGATGACTAAGGATGACACTGTAGTCTCATAATTTGTGAGGATTTCTCAGTTGAGAAATCAACTACAAGCTTTTGAAGAAGTTATTCCAGAAAAGGAACTTGTGAATATTGCAGTTAATGGTCTTTCTAGATCATGAGATGAATTTGCTGCAAGCATGAGCACAATAAAGGAGTTTCCCACATTTGAAGAACTTTGAACCTGTTGCGCACAAGAAGAGACAAGGATCAAATCAAAGGGAAAATCTCAAAAGGAAGAGGATTCTCAAGCCTATGCAACACAGTTCAAGAGACATGGAGGTAAGAAAAGATTTGGTTCAAGAAAGAAATCCAATCACAAGAAAGACATGTCAAAGGTACAATGTTTTGGTTGCCATAAATACGACCACTACAAACATCAATGTCCCAAATTAACAAAGAAAATAAATGAAAAACACCATGCGTCGGCTGCTAATGATGAAGTACCTTCAAAGAAATCCAAGCATGAAGAAACATATTTCTTCTACTACTTAGCTCTTGCAGGATCTCTTGAAGACACCATGTGCCTAATCGATAGTGGAGCTTCTAGACATATGACAGGTGACCATGAAAAACTCTTAAGCATGAATGAAAATAAAATCTCTCATATAATGGAACTTGGAGACAAGAACTCTTATGCAATCAAGGGAATTGGAAAAGCCTCTATCTAATTGGAATCATGTAACAATGTTCATCTTAGTAATGTTTTGCATGTACCTAGTTTGAAAAAGAATTTAGTATCTATTTCTTGTTTAGAAGACAAAGAAGATAGAATAACCTTTGTCGATGGAAAAGTACTTGTATGGTCTAAAGATTCAAAAATAGAAGATGCTAGAGTTATTGGTATAAACTTCTAGGTCAAGATGGTCAAGCTCTCGAACATGATGAAATCAATCCTAGTGAGTTATGGCATAGAAGGTATGCTCACCTTCATTATCAAGCATTTCCATCTCTAAAGCATATGGTTGTAGTCATACCAGAACTACAATCAGTACACGAAGGTGTTTGCAGAGGATCTGCACTTGGGAAGAATATTAAGAAGCCATTCCTAAGCAGTGAGAATAGATCCAAGAGATCTTAAATATGATACACTCAGATGTATGTGGTCCTATGTTAGTGAAATATCTAGGAGTATCTCTTTGCTATGTAACATTCATTGATGACTTCTCACTAAAAACTTGGATGTACCTGTTGAAGACAAAGGATTAAGTATTTAGCAAATTCCAAGAATTCAAAACTGAAGTGGAAAACCTAACAGACAAGAAGATCAAGACACTAAGATCTGATAATGGAGGATAATACACCTCCAAGGAGCTCATTTACTTTTGTAAACCATTTGGAATTAAGAGGGATATAATGTCCCACATAATCCTCAACAAAATGGTGTGGCATAAAGAAAGGATCGATCCATTGAATAATTTGTTAAGGCAATGGTGAATGAACAAAATCTATCTATGTTTCTATTGGGAGAAGTAGCTATGTCAACCGTATATGTTCAGAATAGAAGTACTCATTGTATATTGAAGAACATGACTCAAGAACCAGCTTTCTCTAGAAAGAATCCAAGTGTTGAACACTTGAGGAACTTTGGCTATCCTGTCTATATTCATGTTCCCAAGGGAAAAAGAAAGAAGTTGGAACCTTCAGGAAAGAAGGGCATATTCGTTAGATATATTGAGTCATCAAAATCTTACATAATCTATGTTCTAGGTCAATAGAAGGTTGAAATCAATAGAGATGTGACTTTTGATGAAAATATTTCCTTTAGGAAATCTATAGAATATTCCATGGATTCCAACGATGAAGAAGAACATGAAGGTCCCAAGGAAGAAACTACATGTTCTCTAGAACATCCCAATGAAGAACCAAAACAACCACTTGAACCTTTGGAACCAGTTATTGTACCTAAGACCATAAAACGACTAGCATGGGTCAAATCCACCCTACAAGAAGAAGAAATACATAAATCTCACAGTGGCACCTTCAGGGAAAGAAAGAGGCCCAAAATATTCTCTAGTTATGCAACACTCAGGACAAGTCTTGTCAATGAAAAACCTTCCACCTTTGAAGAAGCAGTCAAGAAGAAAGAATGGAAGGAAGCTATGATGGAAGAATATCAATCCATCATGAAAAATGATGTATGGGAAATTGTGCCTAGACCTGAAGGAAAGTTTGTAGTCACTTCAAAATGGGTTTACAAGATAAAGTATGTATGGGATTATCGATAAATACAAGGAAAGATTCGTGGCTAGAGGGTTCTCCTACCAGGAGGGAGAAGACTATGATGAGACGTTTGCTCCAATTTCCTTATACACCTCTATTAGAGCCATCATATCTCTTGTAGCATCCATGGGTTGGATTTTACATCAGATGGATGTAAATACCACTTTTCTCAATGGAGTAATTGAGGAAGAAGTATACATAGAGAAACCTTAAGGTTTTGAGGTACACCCGAGAGAAACCCATGTATGCAGATTAAAGAAGGCCTTGTATGGACTCAAGGAAGTTCCAAGAGCTTGATATGCATGAATTGAAAGTTACTTGACGAGACTTGGTTTCTCCAAGAGCTATGATGATCCAAACCTTTATTAAAATGTTGTGAAAGATGCACTTGTGATCCTACTACTATATGTTGATGATTTGTTTTTGACAGGTGAAAAGCCTCTCATTATTCAGTGTAAGAGAGATCTAGCCTCTGAATTCGATATGAAGGATCTTGGTCTCATGCATTATTATTTGGGACTATAAGTATGGTAGAAGCATGGTGAAATATTCCTAGGGCAAGGGAAGTATGTTGTAAATATCCTTAAGAAGTTT
>SNQJ01S0049154.1:41750-54396 GCA_010110895.2 Picea sitchensis | reverse complement strand
ATTTATTTATTCTGCTATGAATTCATTATTATTTGATGAATCTAAATTGTTCAAGTTGCTGGTATGAAGATCGATATTATGTTGAATAGATATTGTATTATGCTGTTAAGAAATAATTTCTCGCGAAGATAACAATGTTAGATATATGTTTATGGGCATTACAAATCACATCCATTGAAGAGAAAAAAGGAAGCATGAGAATACTAGATCTAGACAACTTATGCTTCAAAGAAACGTTAGAAAATATGAATCCAAATTTTGTCCATGAAATCAATGGAAATCAAAACCGAAACAATAATCGGGGAGGAACCCATTAGGTTTCAGTGTGATTGGACCACCTCCTAAGCTCTGAATCATTACATATCAACAAAATTATCATTTTTGTAGAAACCCTCCCCTTCACAAGTTCATATCATTGGCCCATCCTTGTCTCCTATACTAACCTTCTCATATATAAAACCAAGCCATTCAAATTTGAAAAAAAAATTCTTGATCATCCAAACTTCATGCCTAATATTTGAGTCTAGTGGGAGAAATGTGGGCCAATCTAGGGCTCAAGGATGTTCCAGCTATGCTGAAAATTAAATTAGATAAATAAAACAATCAGGAAATGGAATAAAAATATCTTTGGGAAAATCTTTTAAGCCCAACAAAAATTAGGAACAAACATGGAAAGGCTTCAAGAGATAATAATATTAAGGAAGTTGTATCTAATCAGAGCACAACCAAGGAACAATGCATCTAACAAAACATAAACAATGGGGAAAATATAGAAGAAACTATATGGAGACAAAAAAACAGAATAAGGTGGCTTAAGGAGGGCAATAAAAATACTAGATTCTTTCATAATTCAATGGTTAGTAGAAAGGCTCACAACCACACACTATCCTTAAAATTGGAGATAGTGGAGAATCTAGAAAAACATAGGGACATTGAGGAAGAAATAAGGACACATTTTAGTGGGATACTAACTGAAAAAATTGAGAACAGAGAGGAAGCCACAAACAACACCTTAAAGAACATACCATCTCTAGTCACACATGAGAAAACAAATAGTATAATGAGACCAATATCATATGAGGAGGTATCTTTCACATTCAAATCTCTTCCAAATAATAAGGCCCCAAACCCAGATGGTTTTATCACTTAAATATTACAAACATGTTGTTCCATAATAGGTGAGGAAGTATCGTAAGTGGTGGAATATTCACAAAAATCAAGGACTATACTTAAAGCCTTTAACTCCACCATTGTAACCCTTATTCCTCAATATCAAACCCCTAGCTCTGCAAAAAAATTCCAATCTATATTTTTATGCAATGTCATTTATAAGATCAATTCTAAAATTATAGCCAATAGATTCAATCCCATCCTACTATAACTTATCTCCCCCAAATAAGGAGGGAATGTAGAGGGTTGGAAAATCCTAGATGTCATCATCCTGGTGCATGAAACCATACACTCCCTAAAATCCTCCAAGTTACCCAACATGATTATCAATATAAACATGCCCAAGGCTTATGATATGCTCAACTAGAATTTCCTAACACAAACCTTTACATCCTTCGGTTTCTAGTAGGAATGGGTAACTTGGATCTGTAATCTTATCTCCTCTTCTTTCTTCTTGATACTAGTTAATTTCTTTCCATCACCCACTTGCAACCCCTCTTGAGGTATCAGGAAAGGGGATCCACTATCACCCTTTCTCTTCATCCTAGATATGGAATTCTTAGGCTCCAGTCTCAAATCTTCCCCCAGCCATAATCAACTCAAAGGAATAAATATCCATCCACTACAACAAAACTCTGTGATTAACTCCCTTTTTAGCTCCCTTTTTTTCTTCCATTGGTTTTTTTAATGTATTTTTCTCCACTTTTTTTCTAAAGTCCACACTATTTATTGGGATGGCGTTATTTCCGTCGAGAAACCCAAGTTGGCGCTAAAGTAGGTGATAATAGTGCCTAAGTTATCACCCTATTTAGTGCCCAAGTTAGTGCCCAAGTTAGCACCCAACTGAGCACCTAGGTTAGCTTCCAGGTTAGCTTCTAGTTTAGCTTCCAAGTTAGGTTCCAATTTATCTTCTAGTTTAGCTTCCAATATAGCTTCTAGTTTAGCATCCAAATTGGCGTCCTTTTCAGCTTCTAGTTTGGCTTCCAATTTAACTCCTAGTGTGCCTAAATAGTTAATTTGTTGAGTTGTTTGGGGTTAAGTGGATAGGGTCTTTGGGGATTAGGGGATTTAGGGATTTGGGGTATAGGAATTAAGGGTTAAGGGATTAGGGATTACAGTTTGAGGGATTAAGGGTCAAGGGATAAGGTATTTGGGGCTTAGGGGTTAGGTAGTTTAATGGTTAATTTCTTAGGGATTATATATGGTCAAGGGATTAATGGCATCGATCAACCACACACATAATCATTGAGTCGTGCACATCTCATTGTCATCATATGTCATTTCCATATGTAGAGTATTTTTATAACTTGATTGAAATGTCATGGAACTTCCAATACACCCATCACAAATTTTTTCCACTAACCCCACACAATCAGAAGTGAATGGGGCCAATGTTGAAATTTATTCAATCTATGCATGTATGCATCGAAATTTGACATGGTTAGACTAGACACTTTCCTTGATGGTATGGGAGGGTTTCCTTGATGTTTGATGTCCCAACATAATCTTTGAGATCGTCCATGTTTGCATCAACGTTCATAATGGGCATCTCATTGTCATCATTCATCATTGCCATATGTAGAATATTTGTTGGAACTCTCTTGAAATTTCATGGAACTTCCAATTCACCCATCAAAAATGTCATGCACCGACCCTGCATAGTGAAAAGTGAATGGGGCCAATGCTTAAATTTATCCAATATGTGTCTATATGCATCAAAATTTGACAAGGTTAGACTAGATACATGCCTTAACAATATGGGAGGGTTTCAAGACTCAAGGATGTCTAATGTCCCCACATAATCTTTGAGATCATCCACATTTGCATAAATGTTCATCATGCATGTCTCATTGTCATCATTCATCATTCCCTTCTATAGAATTGTTGTCATAACTCTCCTGAAATTTCATGGAACTTCCAATACACCCATCACAAATGTCTTCCACTAATCCCACATAGTGAGCAGTGAATGGGCCCAATGTTGAAATTTCTTCAAATTGTGTCTGTATGTGTCAAAATTTGATGTGGTTAGACTAGACACATGCCTTGACAATATGGGAGGGTTTCAAGACTCAAGGATATATGATGTCCACACATAATCGTTGAGATCATTCAATATGTTTGCATGAATGTTTATGATGGACGTATAATTGTCATCGTCTATCATTTCCATATGTAGATTCTTTGTTGGACCTCTCTTAAAATTTCATGGAACTTCCAATACACCCATCACAAATGTCTTCCATCGATCCCTCAATGTGAGTAATGAATGGGGTGAACATTGAAATTTATTCAATCTATGTCTGTATGCATCGAAATTTGACATGGTTAGCCTAGACACATGCCTTGACAGTATGGGAGGGTTTCAATACTCAAGGATGTATAATGTTCCCACATAATATTGGATATCACCCATGTATTCATCAACGTCTATAATGAACATATCATTGTCATCATTCGTTATTTCCATTTGTAGACTTTTTATTGGAACTCTCTTGAAATGTCATGGAACTTCCAATTCACCCATCACAAATGTCATGCACCGACCCCACATAGTGAGCAGTGAATAGGAACAAAATTAAAATTTCTTCAATTAGTGCCTGTATGCATCGAAATTTGACATGGTTAGACTAGACACATGGCTTGACGGTATGGGATGGATTTAAGACTGAAGGATGTCTGATGTCCCTGCATAATATTTTAGATCATCCACATTTTCATAAATGTTCATCATGCATGTCTCATTGTCATCATTCATAATTCCCTTATATAGAATCGTTGTCAGAAATCTCTTGAAATGTCATGGAACTTCCAATACACCCATCAAAAATGTCTTCCACCAACCCTGTATAGTGAATAGTGAATGGGGCCAACGTTGAAATTTCTTCAAACTATGCCTGTATGCATCGAAATTTGATGTGGTTATACTAGACACATCCCTTGATGGTATGGGAGGATTTCAATACTCAAGGATGTTTGATTTCCCCACATAGTATTTGAGATCGGCTAGTGTATTTGCATCATTGTTCATCATGGATGTATCATTTTCATTATCCATCAATTCCATATGTAGAATCTTTGTCAGAACTCTCTTGAAATGTCATGGAACTTCCAATACAACCATCAAAAATGCCTTTCATCAACCCATCACAATGCGAAATGAATGGGGCATGATATCCCCTAGCATAGGGATAACTAAAGAGATCATGTCTCGAGACCCACAAGTCCTCGACATGGAGTACCGAGAGACAAATGAATTAAGCATGGACCCAGAGGGTCCCCCTTTTCTTCAGTGTAGTCCATGTATCATTAGCAAAAATATCCATCATACCAGCCTGGTCTTGAAGTAGCAGTAAGTATCTCTCCATGAGGTAATGGGTTTGGTTATCATGGTATGTATCACTCTGATTTTTGAAGCACTTGAACATGTTGTATTGAATCCTTCTTCATTTCATGTCGTTTTATTGGAAATTATGTTATTTTCCTCATTCATACCTAGAAGGGTGACATGGTTCCCTAGTAAGTTGATTTCCCTTTAGGATGGGTTGCTACTGGGTGGATCTATGAAAGTCATTATCCGTTCCCTCTATACTTACCACTTTCCATATTTATTCCTTCCATCTCCCCTATCCTTGTTTGGGCATTGGGATTGGCTACACTAGGAAGGGTTGTACCTTACCTCATGGGATGAAGGGGCTAAAGGCCCAGACGGTAAAAGTAGTTGGAAAGAGTTAAAATCCAATTTTGAAACCTTCGGAATGCTTCGCCTAGGGATCCCCGAGAAAGAAATGAAAAGGTTCTTAGTAATAAAATGGGACCCACAAGATAACATAAACACTCAAGGTACTAGTTAATGGATAGGAGGTCTCATCACGAGACAACATATTATAACCATGGGCATGTAGTAGTATGAAATTACCACCTATATGGTCACCAAACTAGGGTAGTGGCTCTTGGTGGGATAACCAAGAAAAAGGGGGTCTCATTATGATCCAACCTCCTCATTTCTGTGAAGTCTTTGCGGATAACGTTATCACCTCTGGTCATCAAGCTAGGACAGTGTCCCTCAAATATTCCCTTGAAGCATAAGAGAAAAATATCAAAATAAATAAAGATAAGAATAAAAGGAATGAATGGGATAGGAAACAATTACATCCATGACAAGGTGCAACTCACCTTCCACAAAAGCACCCACAAGTAAGACTTTGCATTTCCCTGTTATCACATGCACCCCATGCTCAAATATTTTCCCCATGTCACCTCATACACTTACATGAATTGGACTAGATTACACCTGGGAAACACCCGAAACTTAAGGGGGAATAACGTCTTTGAGAATTTGTTTTGGGTTAAAGGGGGTTTGATGCACATGTTCAGATAATTTAGTTATTAGATGTGATTTACATGCTATGATACTTGTGACTTATGAACCCCTATAGGGTGTACATTTTGTTTCTGCAGGACCTTTCTCAGTGGACAGGTACACATGAGGGAATGATTATTGCGGACCTTCATGAGGGCTCAAATCCCACAGATGGATGTTGGAACCCCAACCATGGGGTAATAAGATATTGAAGTCTAGCATAGTGAAGGAAGAGGAAATTTCCTTTGTTGGGACCCTAGAAGGCCTAAATAATGAGAGGCCACCCTTCCCCACCTAGACATTGGCTTTGGAGACCTTGGACATCACCCTAGTAGCCCCATGATTTCACCCAGAGCTAGGGTTTGAAATTAAGACATGTTGGACTGCAATTTTGGAATGTGTAGCATGGAGGATGGCCTTTGGAGGCCCAATGTTTTTCTATATGACCTCAACATCTCATGGAGGAGGCATAACGTCACCCTAGGAAAGATGGCATCACCCTCTTTAGGGTTTTAATGTTGAAAATTGATTTAATTTTGAATTTTAAGAGCAAATTGACATGTAGGATCTGTTTTATGAAAAGACACAATTGCTGGATTAATTAGCCAGGATTTCCCATATAGTTATGGCTGGCTTAGTTCATTTTTACATCATAACTCATCACACATAAGTGGTGGTCTGGAGTTTTCTCCCTCTTTAAGGGTTTTTGGCTGAAATAACTAGTACGCACCTCTTGGGAGAGCTTTATGGCAGCGTATTTTGGCATTTTTCATGGTGAAATGGTCTTCATCTAGGGCTTGACTTGATTATTCTTGGTGAAGTAAGTGGAAAATATGCTTTTTTATTCATGCTATGGATGTTTGTGGTAAAATTTACTTGTTGCATGTCTAAGATTATGAAATTGCTTGTTTAAAACCTAGGGGAGAAATAACAAATGTTTCTTTCTCTCTATAACTATTCTACTAGCTCGATCTTGCCAATTATACATTTTCTTGGGAGTTATTATTAGAGCCCTAAAGGGATATCTCTCTAGTAATATCATTCTTGTCACCAATTAAATTGTCTTTCAAAAGTTAAGGAAGGAAGGTATGTTAGGGCCTAGAAGTGCCTACTCTCTAGCAAAACCTCCCTTAAAAGGGGAAAATGATCGAGGCCTTTAAGTGCCAACACCTCTTGCATTTACTTCTTCCATTAACTAAACATTATCATTATTTTATTTCCCAAGTGATATTGTTACTATTATTGACTCCATAATACATTAAAAGGCACTGATTTCTACACTCTTGTGGATGAATGATACCAAACAAACTTTCAAAACATCTTCTTGAAACTTTCACTAACACTAAAAACCATATTAATGCTGCTATAATTGTTGTTACAACCCTTATTTAGTAGACTTAATCAGCATACTAATCTCTAAAACTAACCCAGAAATTTGCATTTGCTTAAGTGTTATCATCCCAAGGATCTAGTCTTCCTTTTGCTATTGTTCTAGGTGCAAATTTCTGAAGTTGTCTAAGGTTGTTGATGATGTTTTAAATATTGTAAAATCCATCAATGAAGCCCCTTAACAACCCTAAAACTATTTATAAAACCACCCAACACTTGCACTAGGAAAAATACTGTCATTATATGCTAAAGTGTTTGTTTAAATTGCCTAATTTAAGTACTTATTGAAGTTGTTTTGTTATTGTCATCATTATTTATTTTCTTCTATTACAAGTGTTTTAATAGACTATTCAAGTAACTTATTTACTTGTTTTAAATATTGAAATTGTGAGGGATGAAGTACTATGAAACGTTCAAAGTATTTATAACATTTTTTTGTCATCATAGCTTGCAATTTCTAGACATATTTGTTCTTGCTATACATTTCATCTTTTAGTGATTCAATAGTATATTTATATATTGAAGTCATTAATTTGAAACATCGATATCATTGGTTATCACTGATGTTTATTTTTTCATTGGTAAGGGGAAGGTATCATTCACCTTAAATTTCTCTTCAACCCCAAAGAATACCAAGTGACTTCTTACTTTTGAGTGACCTAGACAGAGGGGTGGGTTTTACCTTTGTCTTATCTCCCTTCATCAGCCAACTAGGTCTTGGAACATATCCCTTGGAGTGAGTTTCTTATCCTCCTAAATAGAAAGAGATATCATATTGGGGTAACATTGATAGGATTACCTCCGAGTTACATCAATCTAGGGATACTTTACTTTAGGCTTTCAAAAAGTATAGATTTTGCGATAACATTTTTGGCACCGTTGTCGAGGAACACTGAGTCAATATTCATCAACGACACTTTTTCAGTAAGCCTTTCCTTCAAAGCCTTCATCTTACTAATCTTACCTGGTGAATCCACTAAGGTTGATTCCCTCACTCCCTTTGATAATACTTAAGAGGATATCTAGCGACTCCACCGACCTTGTCCAAGGTGCCACCTTACTCTCAACTTTGTGATATTTCCAAGATATGGGATCATGGCGCCTTAGAAAAAAGTGTATCCAACTATTGATTTTGAATTTTTTCAAGCATACCTGCATTATATTGATATAAAATGGTTAAAAAACTCTCCAAGATTCAAAGGCCTCCCAATTACTCACATTGTAGAATTATTGAAGTATATAAGTGAGATAGAATTTGAAGGGGAGAATGTTCTGGTAAAATTGTTCATACTTTCCCTGCCTTCATTTTTGCAAGATTGGATTAATGGTTTTTGCAAAGATAAGGGTATATAATATTTCATAGACCTCATCAATAGGTTTATTGAGTTTGTGAAACCAAAATGGCAAACATATGAAGATTCCCTTCAAAATCTCGCAATAGCCCTAGAGGACGAAGGATTCACCACTGATGTTGTGGAAGATCTTAGGGATGTGTACCATACTCAATACAAAGAACCCTTTGATATAGAAGGAGATATTTGTGAAGGTTGTCAAGCCCTTAAAGAGGAGAAAGAATTTTCTCATGATTCAATAGAATATAGTAAATACTTGAGTAAAGAAGTGAATTATGAGGATGAGGCACTGATATCCTCTCCTCCATCCGATGAAACTCTCTAAGATCCTATCTCTCTTGAAAAATACAAAGAGAATGAAGTGAATCATTTTCCTTTCCAGATTTTTGATGACACATTGTTCTATGATTCAGAATGTGAAGAAGTAAAGGAACCCTTGGAAGAGCGAGGTCCACCATTTTTTGATGAAGGTGAAAAGATGATTAAAGAGACGAGTCTTGAGGATGATGTAATGGATGATATTTCATTTGATGAAGTCATCCAAGCCTTTGATGCTCCTACACTATAAGAAGTGAACATGGTAAGTAATTTCCCTTTCCAATATTTTGATGATGCTTTATTTTATGATCTGGAAAGTGAAGAAGTATTGAGGATCCCTTGGATGCATTAAAGCCTTCATGTTATGATAAAGGTAGTGACATGGTTGATAATATTGATGAGTTCATACATGTTGAAATAAGTAAGTGGGATGTGATTGGTTCTGATGAGGATCCCATTTATGATATGGAAGGATATCTTCAAATTTTTCCTTTAAAACAATCATATGATGTTGCTAATAATTTTGACGTTTGGCAACAAGATGATGATATAATTAAAGAAGTTTTCCAAGAACCCAAAGATGACCCAATGCAATGTTCTCCTGATGATTTCCGGTCATAGCTTGAGGATTTTGATGAGTATTTCTTTGATCACTTTGATTTATTCTATGAAGAATATTATCAACTGTTGTTGTGCTCAAATGTTTATAAAGAGGATGTTCTTTTCTTGAAGCAAGATACTTGTGACAAGGTTGTCCAAATCCCTATGATTGCTTTACCTCATTATGTCACTAAGGATTCATTTGGGGAACATGTCTCTTGTTTCAGGTTTTCTTTAGGGAAAAAAATTTCGTTAGAATTCAAGGGGAGGTTGAATGCCTTAAGAAGTTTATTATCTCAATATTTCATCTTTCCCCTAAGAAGTCGCCAGTTTCCCTCTAAGTTCTTCTTAATCCCTTCTCACACCTCAGGGAGTGATGATGTCCAAGGTAGTCAAACCTAAGAATATTTTAGCCATCCCTTTGAGTCCTTGACCTCTCATGATCATTTTCTGATATGGATTGATCACTTTTCTGGAAGGGTGACTTGGAATGATTTTTTTCCTCCCTCCCACCTCCATGAGGGAGACTTTACAATTTCCTATGATATAATGCATGCTCTAACTCATGTTTATTTTTTTCTTAACTTGTCATTGTTTTTGTTTATGATGAATCACAAAGGAAGGTGTTATGATACATTGCTAGTGTGGTTGTACTGCTAGTATGATTATACCTAGAATTTCATAGGTAAGTACAGGTAAGTTAGGATAGGTAGGCATTTGCATCCATTGTACATACCATTACATATCATGTTAGTATAGTTGTAGTTGTCTATTTCATATTGTCTTGTTTCATTATATATATGTGTGTGTGTGTGTTTGTAATCATATTTTAGACTAGATATTATTTTATCATATATGTATGAGGGGTGATATCACCACCCTAAGGATTACTGATGTATTTTGTTGAGATTTAGTAGGAACAGGTAATACCAGAGATGTTGAGGTTCTCATGAGCTTTGCGGTGAGAACATGTCCCCGCGTTGGAGCTAGATGTTATCCCCTAGCCTAGGGATAAATAAGGAAATCACGTATCGAGGCCCACAAGTCCTAGACATGGAGTACTGAGATCTAGATGACTTAAGCATAGCCCCGAAGGGACCCTCTTTTATTTAGTGTAATCCATGTATCACAAACCATAGTATCCATCACACCAGCCTAGTCCTGAAGTAGCAGTGAGTCTTTTTGATGCAGACCCCCGACCCTTGGGTCGAGATCCACACAGGATCGATCTTCTTTGAATCTGCAGAATAGAATTAGTTCTTTCGGACCCTCACTAGAATCCCACGAATTCGATCCACAGGTCCTTCGAAAACCCCACCTGTGCAAACAAGCACTAGGCGTGAGCTTCACCTCCACATGACCACGACATTGTGGTTGTATTGGGATTTCAATAGCCAGGAGTTTGAAACGCAGTGGCCCAAACCACTGGTCACTCCATTCCGCGAATTCCTGAAATGGCTCAATACTGAAATGGGCTCAAATCTTTTTGGGATTTCGTGAACTGGGAGTTAACGACGCAGTGACTCCAAAATCTTGCTTCCTCTACTTCCCGAACCTCGAAATGCCAAAATTCTGAAACGACTCAATGGCTTTGGCTTGTGCTATTTCCTCTAAATGTTTTCGGGGCTTCGTGATTTCGCGAGTCGGGACTCCACGTCTCCCGACTCCTGGTCTCTCGAACATCCGGGTCCTGAAATGCTAAAAAGGCTTAATGACAAAGCACTACCTACTTTTGCGATTTGGGAAACCGTGATGCAAGCTCTCCTCCTGTTCTCTGTCTTTCAAATCTCTGGGTACTGAAATGCCGAAATCTACTCAACCATGACCCACTTTTAAGGATTTCGGAATTCGCGATTCCATGATTCCAGTTGTAGATGGTTCTTGGTCCTTCAACCACCCGGACCACGAAATGCCAAAATGCTGAACTTCAAAATGGCTACTTCCTCTATGACCACAACCTTGCTCCAAGGACATGTCATGTTTTGCGATTTTGGGGTTTTCAATGCAAAGTGCCCCAGCTCCTTATCATCGTGATTTCCAAAATGTTCAACCCCGAAAGGTTGAAAATACATTCAGCCTTAACCGTCTCATAGATCTGTGAGATCCAACAGTCCACGAGATTTTAGACACTGCTCCACGNCACTGTCCATTTCAACTCTTCTCCTGCGCGACCTCCTGGAGGTTAAACTTCATGCGCCTTCCTTCAGATCCGACAACTATCAGTCCTTTGCACTAGATCTGACGGCCTGGATCTGTTTCTCTTCCTTGTGATCTTTCCTCCTATTGTTTGGATGTGAAACTCAACGGTCCATATCTCGCCTCTCCAGCTGATCTAACGACAACGGTGCTCTACCTTGAGAATGGTCTTCTTCCTTTCCCTTGGAAGATTTTCTAAATTTTCAAAGGCCTCAACCTTTGCTTCCTCTGCGAGCTCAATTCCCTTGGATATCACCTGCATTCCAGGAATTCTATCCCTCCTAAGATTTGTTCACTCTGAAACCTAAAAGGTTTCACGAACTCCTTGTAAGGTCCCTGCACACAACCGTGCCATCTTTCCTGAGATTTATTTACCCAAGCCTCTAGTGGGCTCACCCTTCTGTGTCCTCAAAGGGAATCTGGTGTCCTCTTGACGACCTTCTGCTCAAGCCCCCCTTGCTGAGCTTAACAGAGTTTTCAGTAACTCTGTAAGCGTCTTTCCTGTGACACTTCTCCTTCTTCTCAAAACCTGAAAGAGAGTTATTCTCGATGCACTCTATGCAACTGCTCAATGCGCTCTTCATAGATATTCACAGAACTTCAGACGTTATGTATTCCATGAACTTGAAACAGACTTCCTCCTGTGCACTCATTCGATGCCCTCTTGGCAGAGCTCTACAAAACCTCAGACATTCTGTTATCTCTATACCTTCCTCTACACAGTCTCACCTAGAAGGTATTCAACAACCTTGAGGTTTCTCCCTAGGTCTAATACTTCCTCTGGTGCACCCTCCTGGCACAACTCTGTCCAAATTCTGCAGAATTCAGAAGTGCACTCTATGCACTGGCTCAATGCATCCTGTGCATTTTCTCAATGCCCTCCTGGCAGAGCCTTTACAAAATTCTCAGCAATTCTTCTTCTCCTCTCTGTTCTCTTCTTTGCACAGTTTCTCCTTCAGGGTGTTCAACAACCCTAAGGATTCTCCCTTGAGTTAATGACTTCAGTCGGTGCGCCCTCCTAGCACGTCTCTGTCTAAAATTCCACAGAATTTAGAAGTGCATTCCTTGCACAGGCTTATAAAACCCATAGTATTTTGTCATGCAACCTCTTGCATGAAGCCTCAAAGAACCCAAACCTGAAATCAAAGAACTCATAGATAGGAAATCTATCTATCCCTACAGATGGAACTTAACATACATCTACAACATATCATCAACACATAAAGACATTCATTCATGAACTCACAAACACATGAAC
>SNQJ01S0049154.1:22833-41700 GCA_010110895.2 Picea sitchensis | reverse complement strand
ATTAATTTACATTCAATTATATTGAATGGTTGTCTAGTCTGAATCGGATCTAGATCTCAGCCTTACAACTATTTAAGGCAACCTTTATCTAAAGCCTGCAAACATGCATGGATTTTGTCTCTTCAGCCTTACAACATTTAATCCTATTTCAAAATATGAAAAACGAGAGGACTACGCCTCTCTCCTTCCATTGAATGCACACTTGATGTATTGGTTGGCTGGCGCATAGCTGGCTTGGAGTGATGCTCCTGCATCATACTCCTCTACTGTGAAAAATTCATGAGCTCCTTCTCATGAGCTTCCTAGCATCATTGTTGAAATCCACCTGGATCCCAAATAGTTCTTTGGAGTTGTCCATCCGCTCCAATGCTTCACTACTGTTGTCACTCCTACTGCTATGTAGGTTCTCCTCTGCTTAACTTCCCTTTGCTAACCACTTCTGTTGATTTGATCATCAACCTTCTGATCTCTCAATTATCTCGTCTAGCTGCTCCCATGGATGTCTCTCCTTTTCTAGCCTGCTCCACTGCATGTCTTCCCTACAAATGGGTAGATCAACTAGATCTCCCATGCCATCTTCTTCCTCTATGGCCTCAACTTGCCACCTTGCTACAAAATTCACCTCTGCAGTCTTATCACTGAGTCTCTTCTCAGCTTCCCCTTCTGACAGCTTTTCTTCTACCAGTTCTCCTACTGGTGCATCTCCAGCTTCCTCCAGCTGCTCTATAGACTTGAATTTTGCTTCATTCTTTTCTGCATGCCTCGGCACTATAGTTATCATCTATTCAGCCCCCTGGCTAAAATTTTTGAGTGATTTATCTAAATGCTCTTTTTTCAAAATCTTCATGATTGTTTGCTCATGGTAGTCATCTACTGGCTCTGGATTGTTCAACCAATTTTCCAGCAATTCTAGCTCCTTCTCCCATGGAGTGAGCATCTCAATTGTGTGCTCCTCTTCTTTTCCTTGGGTAGCTTCTGATATCTACTCCATCTCTTTGACAATCATAGCTGGTTGTCTTTCTACTATTGTTGCAGCCGCAATATCTTCCCTAGCCTCATCTTAGTTGCTTGGTAGGAATATCTTTATCCCTCCAATAATCATAATGCTCTTCTAATCTTCCTTCTCTATCAGCTATCCTTGCCAATATGAACTCACCTCTGAGCTCATCTTCTTTTTTAGATCCTCTCACTGATCCAAGCTCATTCCTGAGTTCATGAGACTTTCAGTCAATCTCATCTACTCTCCCTTGCCCACCTGGCAATATGGGATTTTTCTGCTGCCCACTTGGCAATCTATGAGATCAACCGATCCCATATTAGTTCCCTCCTGGAAATTTTAACTTTTAACACCACCCTCCTCGTAGTATACAAGACCTTCACTTGATCTCTTTCTATTGCCCACCTAGCAATTTGAAAGTCCACTTTTGCCCACCCGACAATCTATGAGATCTTCTAGTGATCTCTCTTCCTCATCATCACTGAGATTTCTCCCAGCATCTGGTTCACGGGCATGAACCATATCCATTGTGGCCCTGAGGCATTTCACATACCTCAACCACCTCCTCAACAGTCTTCACTGTCCTCTAGCCAACAATTTTGTGAATGGCCACTTTGCTTACCTCCTCAGAGGCCATCAATACACCCAATGTGTCTTTGCATCCTACTGCACCCGCAGTGTAAGCTCTTCCATCCTCTCCCTTATCTCAGCGAGCTCTTCATCCATCTCATCTTTTCTCTGCTGCTGGTGGTTCTTATTTCCACTATGTCTATGGCCTTCAGTAGCCATCTTCCTATTCACGTCTGCCCTCCTGGAAAACTTGTTGTTGTCACTCTGCAACGCTAAGTGCTTCCAACATCTTCTATAGTCCTCCTAACTATCTATTGACTATTGTGCACCTTTCTCTGATACCACTCTGACGCAAACCCCCGACCCTTGGGCCGAGATCCGCATAGGATCAATCTTCTTCAAATCCACATAATATAATTAGTTCTTTTGGGCCCTCACTGGAACCCCATGAATTCGATCCACAGTTCCTTCGGAAACCCCACCTGTGTGAACATGCACTAGGTGTGAGCTTCACCTCCACGTGACCATGACATTGTGGTTGTATCAGGATTTCGATAACCGGGAGTTTGAAATGCAGTGGCCCAAACCACTGGTCACTCCATTCCCCGAATTCTCGAAATGGCTCAATACTGAAATGGGCTTAGATCTTTTCGGGATTTCATGAACCAGGAGTTCACGATGCAGTGACTCCAAAATCTCACTTTCTCTGCTTCCCAAACCCTGAAATGCGAAAATGCCAAAACGGCTCAATGGCTCTGGCTCGTGCTATTTCCTCCGAATATTTTTGGGACTTCGCGATTTTGTGACTTGGGACTCCATGTCTCTTGACTCCTTGTCTCTCGAACATCTGGGTCTCGAAATGCCAAAAAGGCTTAACGACAAAGCGCTACTAGCTTTCGTGATTTGGGAAACCGCAATGCAACCACTCCCCCTGTTCTCTATCTTTCGAATATATGGGTCCCAAAATTCTAAAATCTACTTGACCATAGCCCACTTTTTGGGATTTCAGAATTCACGATTCTGCAATTCCAGCTGTAGACGGTTCTTGGTCCTTCAACCTCCTAGACCCCGAAATGGTGAACTCCGAAATGGTTACTTCCTCTGTGACCATAGCCCTGCTCCAAGGACATGCCATGTTTCATGACTTTGGGGTTTTCAATACAAAGTGTCCCAGCTCCTTGTCATCAGTATTTTTGAAATGCTAAACCCCGAAATGACAAAATGCCAAAAAGACATTCAGCCTTATCCTTCTCACAGATCTATGAGATCCGACGATCCATGGGATTTTCAGCACTCCTCCACGAAGTGTTCCTGCCATTCGTTTCAACTCTTCTCATGTGCGACCTCCCAGAGGTTAAACTCCATGCACCTTCCTCTGAATCCGACGGCTATCGGTCCTTTTCACTAGATCTGATGGCCTAGATCTGTTTCTCTTCCTTTTGCTCTTTCCTCCTGTTGTCCGGATGTGAAACTCGACGGTCTAGATCTTTCCTCTCCAGTTGATCTAACGGAAACTATTCTCTACCTTGAGCATGGTCTTCTTCCTTTCCCTTGGAAGATTTTCTGAAGTTTCAAAGGCCTCAACCTTTGCTTCCTCTGCGAGCTCAATTCCCTTGGATATGGCCTGTGTTCTAGGAATGCTATCCCTCCTAAGATTTGTTCACTCTAAAACCTAAAAGGTTTCATGACCTCTGCACTCCTTACAGGGTCCCTCCACACAACCGTGCCATCTTTCCTGAGATTTATTTACTCGAGCCTCTAGTGGGATCACCCTTCTGTGTCCTCAGAGGGAAATCTAGTGTCCTCCTAAAGACCTTCTTCTCAAGCCCTCCTTGCTGAGCTTAATAGAGTATTTAGTAACTCTGCAAGTGTCTTTCCTGTGACACTTCTCCTTCTTCTTAGAACCTGAAAGAGAGTTCTTCTCGGTGCACTCTATGCAACTTCTCAATGTCCTCTTGGTAGAGATTTATAGAACTTCATACATTCTTTCTTCCCTAAACTTGAAGCAAAGTTCCTTCTGTGCACTCCTTGCACTCATTCGATGCCCTCTTGGAAGATCTCTATAGAACCTCAGACATTTTTTTATCTCTATGCCTTCCTCTACACAGTCTCACCTCCAAGGTATTCATCAACCTTAAGGTTTCTCCCTGGGTATAATTCTTCCTCTAGTGCGCCCTCCTGGCACAACTCTATCCAAATTCTGCAGAATTTAGAAGTGCAATCTATGCACTGGCTCAATGGATCCTGTGCATTTGATCAATTCCCTCCTGACAGATCCTTTACAGAATTCTCAGCAATTATGCTTCTCCTCTCTGTTCTCTTCTCTACACAGTTTCTCCTTCAAGGTGTTCAACAACCCTGAGGATTATCCCTTGAGTTAATGATTTCAGCCGGTGCGCCCTCCTGACATGTCTCTGTCTAAAATTCCATAGAATTTAGAAGTGCATTCCTTTCACTGGCTTACAAAACCTGTCGTATTCTGTCATGCAACCTCTTGCATGAAGCCTCAAAGAACCCAAACCTGAAATCAAAGAACTCATAGATAGGAAATCTATCTATCCTTGTGGATGGAACTTAACATACATCTACATCATATCATCAACACATAAGGACATTCATTCATGAACGCACAAACACATGAACAACAACATGCAGGAAAAACTACTCTATTTGTATTAATCAAGAATGCCTGATTACAATGTGTTCGAGCTCAGACTGCAACAGAGTCTCAGCTCTTCTCTTCTCCCTATTCTCTCTCCTCTACCTCTCTACCGAATAACTGCCTACAGATACAAAGGTTATTTTTACAAAAGGGGGCTCCTTGAGCGCTTCCCTCCATCCTCACCAACTCTCATTAATTTACATTCAATTACATTGAATGGCTGTCTAGTCTGAATCGGATCTAGATCTCAGCCTTACAACTATCTAAGGCAACCTTTATCTAAAGCCTGTGCACATACATGGCTTTTGGCTCTTCAACCTTACAACGTTTAATCCTATTTCAAAATATAAAAAATGAGAGGGTTGAACCTCTCTCCTTCCATTGAATGCACACTTGATGTGCTAGTTGGCTGGCGTGTAGTTATCTTGGAGCGATGCTCCTGCATCACTTTCTCCATGAGGTAATGAGTCTGGGTATCCTGGTATGTATCACTCTGATTTTTGAAGAAATTGAACATGTTGTGTTGAATCCTTCTTCATTTCATGACGTTTTCCTGGAAATTATTCTCTTTGCCTCATGTAATACCTTAAGGCCAAGCCCCTAATATGTAATCATGAATTGTAAACATGTTTCATAGGCTGGTGAGCCAAGTAATGATAAGCTAGGAGGCTTAGGTGATAGTTGGGCCAGAGAGCCTAGAATGCTAAGGCCAGGATCATGCTTTGTATATGTAAATATTCAAATAATTAATATAGAAACATCAATGCATGTAGACCGATCATGATGAAAGAGTATGAGGTACTAGGATCCACTAGGCTGGGTAAGGGAGGGGGCTAAGAGGTTGGAAAAATGGGATAATATTAAGATCTTAAAACTCAGATAATAATATATATTGTTCTTCTAAATGTTGTGAGGAGGATATGAATTTATCCTAAGTTAATTTGGGGAAGGGGAATGAATTCCAAGTGGAGAGGAACATGCTTCATGAGCGCCATGTGTCATCTCAGAAACATGCAAATATATGTGGGGATTTTGACTGTTCGGGGATCCTTTTTTTCAATCACGCACACAACTAGTAGGTAAGCTATAAAGAAAACTGGCAATGCCATTGTTGAACCCTTGACCATCCTGAACCTCTGCAACAAGCCTGAATTGATGTCTTTGTTGAAACTATACCCTGTGGGTTGCCTATGTTTGCTTCTTCCATTATCGTTCCCCCACATCAGGTTTCTATTGTTTCCATCACCCTTTACCATGTGTTGAGGAGCTCGATTGAAGAAGTGGGTTGCCAGGCCCATGGATTGAAGAAGCAGGTTGTCAAGCCTATGAGAGAATCTATCCAGGTGAGAGAGTTTGTTGAGGAAGTGAGTTCTCCAAGAGGGAGTCTATTAGCAGCCATAAATATTTGAGAATTCATGTCTAGCCTATTATTGAATATATGGAAGGGAAGTGGAGTAGCCGATGTACTTTGTGATAGTGAAGGTGTATACTCCTGGGGTGGGACAGACATGTGGTGAATGAGAGTCTGTGAGCAGTGGGTGTAAGTGGCTCCTTCGAGGAAATCCTTCCTGTAGACTGGTACAACTTCCTATTGTCCTTTCTTAGCCTAGGAATCCCTTACTCGGTAGAGTCTAGTCCTAGCCCAAGAATGACCCTCTGCTGAGAGTGATGAGTAACATGGTCTAAGGATGGGAGGTTCATGGAATTTATACACATATTCGGTGCACTATAATTAAGAGATAAGTATAATTTATGTGCTTAATGGTTAATGATGTATTTTAGTGCATGTCTGTGATTCTTATAATAATATCGTGTGTTTCATTGCATGTATGATTTCATGTTATCTATGTTTATTTATGTTAAGTTTATATGTTATTTATTCTGCAAAGAGCAATGTATTCCATATCCCAGCAGGTTTATGTCTGGGCATCGACAGTTATAATCATCTGGTATCAGAGTAGTTTGGTTGTGGAGTAGTGACGTTGTCCCTAGAAAGGGTGGCTGGGGAACATTACAATATGGTATCTGAGCCAAGGTTTCAACACTGAAGATGGATGGGCCAAAAAGGTGGAATTTAAAGTAAAAATTCCACATGGATTTGAAGTGCAGAGTTCCAAGAGGGTGATGAAAGAGCTCCTGGGTGGTATTGAAAAGATTAGGAGGTATAGTGGTTTGATAAACCACAACAAATGTGCTAATGGGACACAAAGTTAAATTTGGGTTGTCGGATTTGTACGAAGGGAGACAGACCCCTTAGATCTGTTGTATTTGAAGAAGATGTGTAGAGGTTTAGCACCAAATTCCTTCATACTTTTCCCCTCCGATCATTTTAAAACTATAAGCAAAGAATATTGTTGAAGTCTCAAAGTCCAGAGCTAATCTGAACCATCCATTTCCAAGGGATACGTGTCCAAATATTATGCAAGGGTCAAAGTTTCGATACTCTGGAAGAAATGGTTTGTGGTTGCATAGGAGGAAGAGATTCCCGAAGTCTCAGAACAATGAAGTGATGTGGACTTCCCTAATCATGCCATGTGTTAGTCAGAACAATACATAGATGACCTTGTTGGACCAATAATAGTCTGACATGTGGGGTCATGTGTCACCATCTTATATGAGGACGAGTGTAATATGTGGACCTCAGAAATATTAAGTAGTTTGGGAATTTGACATTCGGGAGAAATGAAGTCTATTAGAGAGAAATCTCTCGAAGTGTCAAAGTCTGGAATTAATCTGGACCATTCATTAAAGGAGATGCATGTCAACATATCAGCTTGTTTGGTAGCTTGGAAGCTCAGAGAAAATTCCCAAGGAAGGAAATCCCTGAAGGTTAATAATCTTGGGAGTTCGACGTTCGGGATAAATAGAGTGAGCTAAGGAGAAATCTCTCGAAGCCTGAACTTTTAAAGTCCTGAAGTGACATGGAGGTGATGTCACCTGAGAGTGACGTAGACACACATAAGGCATGCCACATGTCATTGTTTTATGATATTTTGAAAGACTGATTTGGGAGGTAGAGCTTGACACATGTCACCCTTGGGATTGGGCCACATGTCCGCTTCTAGTGTTCTGCCACATGGTGTTAGATTGTGCACTCCATTGAATTCAAGGATTAAATAGTTGAGGTCGAGAAATCTTGAAGGTCAGATTCCATCCTGACTGTTCATTACAAAGGACACATGGCAACAGATGAAATAGTCCAAATACTGGTCACTTTAGAAGGATTGAGAGTGTGGACACTCTGAAATTTCCAAATCCCAGAGTCCTAGAGTTAATAATGACTGTTGATCGTAGATGACACATGGAGGCAGGAGATGGGATCTCCAATGTGTCGGAACTTTGGGAGATTGGTAGTGAATCATTTTGGAAATCAACGAAGCTCAGAGTACCAGATAAGTGCCTAACAATTAATGTTAGGTCACGACCCCTGGTCATAAAAAAAAAAAAAAAAATTAGGGCTGAAGGGAAGGGTCTATTGCTTGAAATTTTGTTTAAAGAATAGAAAAAGAGACAAATTGTTCAAGTAGCCATAACTTCCCTCTCAAAACTCATAATTTAGCATGGAAGTGAGCATTGGAGAGGTCTTGAGTAGTAGAATACCACTGTTCACCCAGAAATTGAATAAGGGCAGTCAAATTCTCCATAAATCAACAAAAAAGAAATCTGATGTATTAATGAAGTAGAATGGTTGTATTTTCATGACTTCTTCTTTAAGAACAATTAGTATGAAAAAGTTATGTTGGCTTCACATTTTACAGAATCGACAACTATCAAATTAGAGTCAGCTAGAGAGAAGAATAATGGAGGATACATAGATAGTCTACAACCAAGAGGATGAAATTAGAGGGATGAATTTCCAATTGCGTATGGAAGGAACCAACTCCAATGGACATGGAGGAGGAAAGGAGGAAGATATGAATCTAGTTGAGACCATCATAAAATTGAAAATAGATGTACAGAGCCACAAAGATGATAATGAAAGGCTTATGAAATCCAAAGAACAACATGAGGACTTCAATATGAAGTTAATGAAAATCTCGGACCACTTGAAAATAATTTGGACAAAGAGAGTGGATTCAACAAGATAGGAAGTCATGAATCCCCTGATGATAAAAGAAGATCAAGGAGTGGTATTAGACACCACCATAACTCTCAAAGGAATTCCAATAGGAGGGAACACATCATCTCAAGTCCATCCCCTTTCAGGAAGCATAGGAGGTCGAGGGTGAATGAATTGAAAGGAGAAATGAATAATATAAAACCTTCTACTTTTGATGGATATCACAAGACAAATGAATATGCTGAGACATGGTTGTTGAGCATGAGGAAATATTTCCAACTGCATAATTATTCCTCTTATGCAGAAAGAAGAACTGGAATCTACCAGTTGTAAAAATCATCCATGTGGTGGGACCATCTTGTGAAGGTGCAACACATTAAGGATAAAAATGTGACATGGAAATAATTCAAGAAGTATTTTGAGAATAAATACTTGACCAAGAGATATTATGAAAAAAAGATGAAAGAGTTTTTTGAACCCAAGATGGGAAACATGACCATTGATGAGTATGAAAGGAGATTCTTGGAACTGTTGAAGTATGTCTCCTTCATGAAATATGAGACAGTTAAGATGCAAATATATCTAAGTGGAATACCATCCTTCATCAATGGAAAGATTTGGTAGATGATCCTAAAAATTTGAAAGAAACCATAAGAAGAGCTAATTTTTTTGTATGATCATCAAAAAGGAAAGATTGCCTTCCAGAAGGCTTGGGAGGATAAGAAGAAGTTTAACAGAGAAATGAGGAAGAAGGGGAGAAAGCCTCCATTCTTTAGAAATAATCCTCAGGGAAAACCATCCTTTAGAGATCCCAATATGGTTGAGGTAGGTGGGCAAAGGCCAAGGCAACCATCGATGCAATGTTGGGGTTGTAAAGGAGATCATAAGTATAGGGATTGTCCTCAAAAACTTGACAAAGTGAGAGTTGTCCACAATGTCCAACAAGAAGAAACAGTGGAGAACATGGGAAGAAGTGTGCCAAGGATCTATGTAGCCTTGGACAACAAGCAAGAAGAGTTTCAATCACACATGATTGAAGTAGAAGGCATGATCGATAACCATGCCTTTACTATTTTAATTGATTCATAGGCTATTCATAACTATATGTATCCTAAGGTAGTGGAAATATTGCAATTGCCAAGATGCAAGAATGAGAAATCTTGGCAGGTGCAACTGGCTACAGGAGCCAAGACAAAGGTTGTTGAGTTGGTTAAGTCGTGTCCATTGGGCATGAATGGGATGAATACCAAGGCATATATGAACATATTTCCTTTGGGTTCATATGGCTATTTAATTGGTATGGATTGGTTGGAACAATACCATACCATATTATATTGTTATAACAAGGAATTCACTTGCTTATATGGGGAAGGAAACTCAAGAGCAGTCCAAGGAATTCCTAGGGCCGCCACTATTTGAGAAATATGAATAATGCAGCCAAAGAAGTGTTATAGGAAGGGTTTCCAAGTGTTTAAAACTCATATGGAGGAAACACCTAAGGATAGGGTGCCAGATCTAGAAGAAAAGAAGTCCTAAAATATTTTGAGGATTTGTTTAAGGAGATACCAAGACTACCCCGAAGGAGAGATATTGATTTCTCTATAAATTTGATGCCAGGAGCAACTCCAGTGTCAAAGAATCCCTAAAGAATGAGTACTCCAAATATGAAGGAGTTGCAAATGCAGCTTGAATAACTATTGAATAAGGGGTACATATGCCCAAGTGTGTCTCCTTGGGGTGCCCCAATGTTATTTTTAAAGAAGAAAGATGGGACCTTGAGATTGTGTATTCATTTCAGGAAGCTAAATAAAGTAAATGTGAAGAACACGTATCCATTTCCAAGGATTGATGATCTCTTCGATCAGTTAAAGGATGCAAGGATATTTTCAAAGATTGATCTCAGTTCAAAATACCATCAGGTAAGGATTAAAGATGAAGACATCCACAAGACTTCCTTCAGAACATGGTATGGTCACTATGAGTTTACAGTGGTGCCATTTGAGTTATCAAATGCACCCATTGTTTTCATGTGTTTGATGAATGGTGTTTTCCAAGAGTACTTAGACAAGTTTTTCATTGTCTCTTTGGATGACATCCTTTTATATTCCAAAACATAAGAAGAACATGAACATCACTTGAGGATGGTGTTGCAAGTGTTAAGAGAAAACCAGTTGTATGCCAAATTGAGCAAGTGCTCATTTTATCATAACCAAATTCATTATTTGGGGCATATCATATCCAAAGAAGGGATAGAAGTGGATCCTGAGAATATTGAGGCCATTAGAGGATGGCCGACACCCAAGAATGTGACAGAAGTTAGATCCTTCATGGGTCTAGTTGGCTACTATAAAAGATTCATTGTAGGGTTTTCAAAGATTTATCACCCAATCACTTCCCTACAAATGAAAGGAGTGAAGTTTCAATGGACAATAGAATGTGAAAAGAGCTTCCATCAATTGAAACACTTGTTAACCAGTGCTCTGATTTTGAGAATTGTAAATCCTAATGAGGATTTAATGGTTTTCACAGATGCATGAAAATAGGGACTTGGTGGAGTCCTCAGACAGAATGGTTTAGCAGTATGTTTTGAATCCAGGAAGTTGAAAGAGCATGAAAGGCTCTATGGCACTCATGATTTGGAGTTGACAACTATAGTACATGCCTTAAAGAAGTGGAGGAACTACCTCATGGTAAATAAATTTGAACTGGGGACAAACAATAATGGCCTGAGGTATTTGTTTGATAAACCAACTTTAAATGCCAGACAAAGAAGATGGTTGGAATTCCTATGTGAGAATTGATATCAAGAACATCAAAGGAAGGGAGAATAAAGTTGTTGATGCACTTAGCAGGAGAGTGCATGAGTTACATGATACAACCATTAGCATGTACCAAGCAGATCTTAAAGGTATAATTTCTAAAGATTCAAAAGAGTATTTGCAATACATAGAGATGGTAACAAACTTGCAACAAGGTAAAATGCAACATATAATAAAATATTATAAATTAGGAGATAATGGAATGATCCTATACAGGAACATAATTTTTATACCCAATTCTCTGGAATTGAAAAGTATGATCTTGAAGGAGATGCATAATGTGCCTTATGTTGGACACCCAGGATATCAGAAAACAATGGCAGCAGTCAAGAGCCAATACTATTGGCTAGGTATGAAGAAAGAAATTGTTGAGTACATTGCTAGATGTATGGAGTTTCAAAGGGTCAAGACTGAGCATAGACACCCAGTTGGGTTGTTGCAGCCATAACCCATTCATGAGTGGAAGTGGGAAGTTGTGACAATGGATTTCATCACCAAATTGCCAAGGACAAGAAAGCATCATGATTTTATCATGGTAGTGGTGGAAAATCTTACCAAGGCTTCCCATTTTATTCCATTGAAGACTACTCACAAAACAACCAATGTTGTTTATATCTATATGAGGGAAGTGGCTTGATTGCATGGTATTCCCAAGACAATTGTGTCTGATAGAGACCTAAAATTCACTTCAAAATTTTGTAAGGGATTATTCAAGGGGTTCAGAACCAATATGAACTTCAGTACAACCTATCATCCAGAGTTTGATGGGAATACATAGAGGGTAAACCAAGTAATAGAAGATATGTTAAGAATGTATGTGATGGAAAAACCATCAAAGTGGGAAGACTACCTACACTTGGTATAGTTTTCGTACAACAACGGGTACCAAGCATCTCTGAAGATGAGCCCATTTGAAAAACTTTATCGTAGAAAGTGAAACACTCCTGTAAGCTGGGACAATCCAGTTGATAGGGCAGTGATTGGGCTAGAATTGCTCAGATAAATGGAAGAGAAAACGTTGAGGATTAAATAGAATTTAAAGGCTACCCAAGATAGGAAGAAAATATATGTCGACAAGGGTAGAAATCACATGGAGATTAAAGTGGGTGATCATGTATTCTTGAAGGTTAAGGCTAACAAAATTTCACTGAAGTTGGGAAATTATTCCAAGTTGGCAACTAGATATTGTGGACCATTTGAAATCCTAGAGAGGATTGGTCCAATAGATTATATGATTGCATTTCTTGAATCTATTTATTTTCATAATGTATTCCATGTATCCTTTCTAAAGAAATATATACTTGATGCTAATCATGTAATTGATTGGAATGTGATTCAGGTGGAGCAAGAAGATGCTATCGAAGTGCATTCTATACACATTATAGATTGGAAAATCAAACAACTTCGGAATCAATCCATAGGTATTGTAAAGGTTCAATGGATCTGGTACAGTCCCGAGGATGCTACTTGGGAGCATGAGGATGCAATGTGGGCAGAATACACACATCTTTTTGAAGATTTTGGAAATATTGCTAATATGGTGTAAGAGAATTTAGACTGAGGGCAGTGAAAAAATAAGGGGAGGAGATTGTAATACCCCAAGGCAAAGCCCCTAATTTGTAATGATGAATTGTAAACACATTTCATAGGTTGGTGAGCCAGGTAATGATAAGATAGGAGGATTATGTGATAGTTGGGCTAGACAGCCTAGGGTGCTAAGGCCAAGAGCTTGTTTTGTATATGTAAATATTCAAATCATTAATATAAAATCATCACTACATGTAGAATGACCATGGTGAAAGAGTATGGGGGACTAGGTTCCAATAGGCTCGGTAAGGGACAGGGTTGAGAGGATAGAAAAAGAGGATGAGCTTAAGAGCTTAAAACTTAGAGAATAATATATATTATTCTTCTAAATGATGTGAAGAGGATACAAATTTATCATAAGTTCCATTGGGGAAGGGGAACAAATTCTAAATTGAGAGGAACATGCTTCATGAGCACCATGTGTCATCTTAGGAACATGCAAATATATGATGGGTTTTTTTATTGTTCATGGATCATTTTTTTCCATATTTTCCACTCACGCACGCAACTCAGGGGTGACCCATTGTTGAGAGTGATGAGTAGTGTGGACTAAGGTTGGAAGGTTCGTGGAAGGTTTCCACATAGTCGGTGCACTGCAATTAAAAGATATGTATCATTTCTGTGTTTAATGGTTAATGATGTATTTTAGTGCATGTCTGTGATTCTTATAATAATATCACGTGTTTCACTATATGTATGCTTTCATGTTATCTTTGTTTATTTCTGTTAATTTTATATGTGATTTATTTCGCAAAGAGCTCTATCTACCATAGCCCACCAGGTCTATGTTTGGGCATGGACAGTTTTAATCGTATGGTATCAGAGAAGTTTGGTTTTGGAGTAGTGGCGTTGTCCCCAACGAGGGTGGATAGGGAAAGCTACATCTCGTTCATACATGGAAGGGTGACATGGTTCCCTATTAATTTTATTTCTATTTAGGATGGGTTGCTACTGGGTGGATCTGTGCAAATTCATCATCTATTCCCTCCATAGTTACCACTTTCCATATTTATTCTTTCCATATCCCCTATCCTTGTTTGGGCATTGGGATTGGCTACACTAGGAAGGGTTGTACCTTACCTCGTGGGAAGAAGAGGCTAAAGGACTAGAGGGTAAAAGTATTTGGCAAGAGTTAAAAGCCAATTTTGAAACCTTTGAGATGCGCTGGCCAAAAATCCCCAAGAAAGAAGTGAAAATATTATTAGTAGTAAAGGGGACCAACAAGATAACATAAGAACAGTGAACTCAAGGTACTGGTTGATGGATAGGAGGTCTCATCACAAGCTGACCTACTATGACCATGTAAATGTAGTGGTATGAAATTACCACCTATATGGTCACCAAACCAAGGTAGTGGTTCTTGGTGGCATAGCCAAGATAAAGAGGGTCTCATTATGAGCCAACCTTTTGATTTCCATGAAGTGTTTGTGGATAGCGTTGTCACCTCTAGTCATCAAGACAAGACAATGGCCCTCAACTATTCCCTTGAAGCATAAGAGAAAAATATCAAAAGAAATAAAGATAAGAATAAAAGGAAATGAATGGGATAGGAAACAATTGCATTCATGAGAAGGTGCATCTCACCTTCCACATAGGCACCCACAGGTAAGACTCTACATTTCTCTGTTATCACATGCACTCCATGCCCAAATATTTTCCCCATGTCAACTCATGCACGTACATGACTTGGAATAGATTCCACCTAGGAAATACCCCAAAATTAAGGGGGATTATCCCAATAGAACACCCTAACACCCTCTACAAACCTAACTTGTCAAATTGCATAACATATTTCAACATTTTTTTGGGGTTAAAGCATAATAACCCAAGGTCGAGCCCCTACTCAATTGTAAACATGTTCTATAGGCTAGTGAGCCAAGTGATTATAAGCTAGGAGGCTTATGTGATGTTTAGGATAGGTATAAGCAATTATGCATATCATAAATATAAAACACATCACTGCATGTAGACCGACCACAAAGAAAGAGTTATGGGGGACTAAGATCCACTATGTAGGGGAAGGGGCTAAGAGGTTAGGAAAAAGGGGCTAAGATTGAGAGCTTAACCCCAAGGGAATATTATAATGTATTTTCCTAAAATACAAAGGTTTGGGAAATGACATATGTTATCATAAGTTCCTTTGGGGAGAGGAATGAAATCCAAGTGGAGAGGAACAAACTCCCAAGAGAGCCATGTGTCAACCTGGGCACATGCATTTTTATGGGGAAAATCCATCATTGTGGGGTTCGCTCATCCATTCTTTCCATTCTCCCCATGCACTCGTGAACTCATGCACTAGTCATTCTCTCCATCATTGAAACTCCTCCATGGTAGGCCCTTGTAACTTCCACGCACTACTTGCTTGAGATCGTACCCTGCCTTAGTGTTTTCTATTGTTTCCATCATCTGTGCCAGACCCGAGTTATTTTGCCTCCATCGCCCTTACCCATTTGACTTAGGAGTTGGACAAAATAAGTAGGTTGTCAGGCCTATGGGTTTGAATAGTCAGGTTGTCAGGCTCGTGGATTGAAGAAGAAGGTTGTCAGGCCCATGAGAAACTCTCTCCAAGTGAGAGAGATTTTTGGGGACGTGAATTCTCCTAGAAGGATCCTGGAAGTAGCTACAGAGCCCATTGATGAAGTCCTGGAAGGGAAGTGGAGAAGGTGATGGACTGTTAGAAAATGAATATGTATACTTCTTGGGCTGGGACATGCATGTGGGGAATGAGAGGCTATGAGTTGTGCGCATAAGTTGGATCATGGGAGGGAATCCTTCCTGATGTACTGTGCAACTTATTGTAGTCACAACCTAGTTTAGGAATCCCTTTCCCACGTGGATTTTAGTCCCAACTCAAAGGTGACCCAATTCTAAGAGTGATGAGTAGCATGGTCTAAGGCTGGGAGGTTTGTGCAATGTTTGCATCTAGTTCGTGGTCTTCTCATAAAAAAATAAGTACCACTTCTATGTTAATTTTTTTTTCGTGTATCATGAACATGTCTTGATATTTATAAGAATTGCATGTGGTTACTGCATGTATGTTTTACTGTTAATTTCGCAAGGATTTGGGTTGTAGCAGAATATTTATTCTTGTTTAAATATGCATTATAAATTTGTGTTAGCAACAAGTAGTTGTTGTTTTTAATTTATTAAGTTTGATATTTTACCCAAATGAAACCAATTGGCTTTATGAGGTACCATGGCCCGACCTGGGTGGATGCAAGTGCTACAAATTGGTATCAGAGCTCATGGTTTCAAAACTAAACCTGGATGGGCCATGTATGAGGAATTGAAGTAAAAATTCCACAAATATTTGATGTACAGAGTGCCAGAGGGGCGTTGAGATATTTCTTGGGTGGTAATGGAAAGCTATAGAGAAGTGGTGGAGTACTTACCACACCAACCGTAGTAATGGGCCACAAATTTCAAATTTGGGCCATTGGATTTGTCGAGAAGGGACATACCCCTCACAATCATTGGATATAGAAAAGGTGTAGGGAGGTTAAGCACCAAATTCCTTCATACTTCTCCCCTCTAACTTTTTTAAATCTATAGTAGAGAAAACTATTGAATGCCAGAGCTCCGAAGTCCCAGAGCTCCGAAGTCCCAAAGCTCCGGGAAGTGGTTGTTCGAAAATTCGATGTTCGGGAGAAATGTGATGATCAACAGTGAAATCCTACGAAGTCCCAGATCACTAGAGTGACATGTACCTATTCAAAAGTTCAACAATTCATAACTCTAGAATAAATGTTTTGTGGTTGCACAAGAGGAAGGGATCCCTGAATTCCCTGAGCACCGAAGTGACGTGACATGATGAAATCACCAGGGTTGATGTGGAAGTGTTCAAAAATTCAAATTTCGGGAGTTTTGGGGTGTGCTCTGGATTCCTAAAGTCCCAAAGTCCCGAAGCATTGGATGTGACATGGGATGATGACATCACTTGGGTGACATGGTCCCCCCCTAGGCATGCTACAAGACGTATGATTTTTTTACTTTTGACAGAACCTGTTGTACCAATAATGATCCAACACATGTCACTCAATTATTAGGCCATGTTTCACCCCATTTTTATGACCCATAGAACCTCGAGTGTGCAGTACTAAGGGGAACTTGAGGTTTTTCCAATTTGACATTCGAAAGGAATGAAGTGTGAGAAAGTTGAAACCCAAAAGATATGAAGGGAAAAGTAAATCCTCACCATTGATCAGGAGGGGACACATGGTAGTATATCTTGTAGTCTAGATACTTGACACTCCAGAGGATTCAAGGAATAAGCAGTTGAGTTCAAGGACTCCCAAAGGCTGGATTCCATCTTGACTATTGATCTCAGAGGATACGTTGCAACAGATCCAACAGTCCGAAGACTTGGCACTACTGAAGGATTGAGAAAGTGGATAGTCTGAGACTCCCGAAGCCCATAGTCTAGGATTTTATCAGGGTCATTGTTTAATGAGAGGGAGAGGTCCATTGATTTATTGTATGGTTATCAACACCAAAATTTTGAAGCCCAAAGTTGTGAAGATCTGAAGCATCGGAGCACCGGAGCTCCAAATAAGCACCAGTTCAATAGTTCATTGGTCTGACATTTGGGAGTTATAGAGTGTGTGGGAGTAGGATATCCTAAAGCCATAAATGTTGAAGTACCAGATTAATGGATTATGACGTGGCATGATGACTTCACCTGGGGTGACGTAAACCTCCTCTAGGAATTCCATGTGTCGTCTGGTTTTTTACTTTTGACAAGCCTTGTTGTACCAACAATGATTCAACAAGTCTCACTCGATGGTGGGGCCATGTGTCACCACCTTAATTGATGAAAATTGTACTAAGTGGACCCCAAAAGGTTCAGAAGTTTCAAAATACTAGACCAATGAGGGGTGAGATTATGACCATTGGAAATTCCAAATCAACAATGATATAATCATGACCGTTGAATCTACGAGGAATAGATCAACAGACAAGAATGATTGTGGAATTCCAAAGGAAAATTATTGAGGGGGATATTTCACATCCTGCAATCAAGAGGGATCGTATATCTCCATCGAGAGGGAGATCAATGGTGGACATTGATTTCCACTCCATCTCACATCTTTCCATTGCGTAAGTTGGGGTTTTTGTTAACCTGTGATCATGTTCTAGTTCCACAATCGTCTAGGACCATCAGTATTAAAGTGATCGATAGATCAATGGTTTTTCCATTAACGATATTGGAAAATTCATAATCATGTGGTCATGGTGCATGGTAAGAGATTTAATCCTGTGGTTATGAACTTAAACACATGGTGCTTATAATAAGGTCTCGAAGGTGTACTACAGAATGATTTCACTAGGATCTGTATAAGTTCTTATCTTCTAGCACTTGGTCACATGCGATTGAGGGCCAAATAAAAGGGCTAGTGCCCAAAATTTATTTGTTCTTAAAAATGAAAATGGAGCTTAGAAAAGGAGTTTGTGGGGTCTGAAATTGTATGGGCCTGCAGCTTAAGAAGAAAAGCAGGATTTTAAACCTGAAGAGAGGATCCAGCATGGATCCAAGAGCTAATTCAACTCTGAGATAAAAGAATCCATGTACAGGGATTGCATCACTGAAAACACAAATTGTTCAAGTATCCATAATTGCCTACTTAAAACTTAGAATTGAGCATGGAATCAGGCATTGGAAAGGTATTGAGCAGTAGAAGATAATTTTTCACCTATAAATTGGATGTAAACTATCAATTTATCAGGAAATCAGTAAAAGGAAGGCTTCTATATATTATTAAACTAGAATGGTTCAAATTTTTATGAAATTGTTGATACAGATAGCCTGACAAAGTTCTATTGGCTGCACATTTTACAGAATTAACAACAAATTGATGAGATCAGATCAACTTAGTGGATAGATATATGGATGATACACATGGGGATTACATCTAGGAATATGAAATACGAGGAATGGATGTCCATTTGGGAGTTGAAGGAAAAAAATCCAATGGACATGGAAAAGGAAAGGATGATAACATGAATATGGTAGAGACCATTAGAAATGTAACGAACCAATTGGCTCTGATACCAATTTGTAGTGTACCAATTGGCTACCCAGGTTTCCAAACCCCTCAATTTACCATTATACATGAATGTTTACATAATTGGTACAGGAATTATAAGCACATGCATTTAACCAGAATTAAACACA
>SNQJ01S0049154.1:9468-22379 GCA_010110895.2 Picea sitchensis | reverse complement strand
TAATATGTCCTATTCTACCACAATCAAATCATTTGAGAGGAGACTTACCTTTGTATCTTCCACTTCCTTTCTAGAACCTTCTTACGAAATTTGTTATTTCTTCATCAAGGTCATTATCCTTGTCTTTTGTCTTCTTTATGGCTTTAAAGGATACTTCATTGTTTGTCTGGTCACTTTCTGTACCTGTTCTCATTTCATATGCCATAAGTGTCCCATGTAATTCATCCATTGTCATCTTGGTCAAGTCCCTAGTTTCTTCAATGGCGGAGACCTTAGCATCATACTTCAAGAGAAGTGATCTCAATACTTTTTGTACAACCAACAATTCATCGAGATCTTCACCTAATCCTTTGATAGCATTAACAACTTCATCAACTCTAAGAAGATAGGTTGCAATATCTTCCTTTTCATTCATCTTCAAATTTTCAAATTTTGTTTTATGTCGTTGAATCTTGACCTGCTTAACTTTTGGATCACCTTTGTAGATATTCTTGAGATTTTCCCATACCTCTTTAGCAGTGCTGCATCCCATCACTTTGCTAGCAATGGTTGGTGCCAATGCTGCTAGAATAACATGTCTGGATTTTGAATTACAACTCATAAGATTCTTCTCAATTGGATCGATTGGAGCATTATTTTGGATTACATAGCCATTTTCAACTGAGTACCAAATGTCTACTCCCAAAGCCGTTAGGTAAGTTTCTACTCTATCACTCCAGTATGCATAATTTCTTCCATCAAATTTTTGAATCCCATTTGAAATGTGCTCATGGTCATCCATCTCTACTCATGATTTTCCTTCCAGTGGTTAAACTGTTCTGAAGGCAACCCACTCTAATACCAATTGTTGATACTAAGAGGGGGGTGAATTAGTATCAAGTACAATTTGAAGCCTTTTTCAACTTATACTTAAACCATTCAACTATATCCAATGAGCAATAAACAATAGCTTAAGAGTTACACCAATACAACACAATACACCATGCACAATATATGAGAATAAATCAATAGTTATTGTTCAAGGGAAGTAATGACTTCCAAAGGTAGCTACAGTGTCCAAATGTAAAGGGAGGGATAAACCTCTAAGAGGAAGATACAATCCTCCAATATCAAGAGAGAGTTGAACTCTCCATCCTTTCCCCTTCTTTCCACCCAAGAGTATATGAGAGATAATATAAATTTACATTAAATCATCACCATCAAGCAATCATCACATAGTGTTGGACAACTAAGAGGGGGGTTGAATCAGTTGTCACCGTGCTTAAACAATTATGCTTATTTTAAACTCTTTACAGAGCACTCAAGAACAATCACAATAATGCAGGGAAGTAACTGACGCAAATGCACCCTCCCGGCACATCCGCTCACAAGACCTTCTTGTTCCTTGGCTCGAAGAACTGAAAAGCTCTTATAATCCCCTGTCGAGAATTTTCCACACCTACAGAAACTCTCTTTAATGATCTCCCTATCCAAATCGGGAAATCGTGCCTCGCAGGTTCGCGAGTCTTGAAGTCACAGATTCGGGTCTCACACTTCCCCGAGACCCAATGTGGGTCATTGCCAACTCTTTCCACTCCTATCGGGACCTCAGTCGTGGGGAATTCGGAAGTTACGATGTTGAAATCAACTTGCCTCGCTGACCCCGACTCCTGATATGCCGATACACCGATGAGGCACGACACTTGTCCACCACTCGAATGCTTGTGGTTATTTGGGCGTCGCGTTTCGGAGTTTTGCGACCCCTCCTGCAATGATCTTCACTTCACCAGAAATATCGATACACCGATCCCAGATGCACATGAGAACTGACCCCTCCACGTCACTATTCCCTCGTCGCTCTTATCGGATATCGCGTGATCACGATTCCTGATGCTGTGAGTTCTACGCTCCCGGAGTTCACGATGTGTTGATCCCCGACTCCTCTACAGATACCTGACGCGTGTCCTACCGAGATCAACGGCTATGATTCTCTCTAGTGTTTCGAGATTAGGAATACCTTGAACTTTAGGACCTTCAAAACCCCTATGGCTCCCACAGACTTAAATCTTGTGCAGCTTCTGTCCAACCGGACGGTTGACGGGCAACCCAATGATAATCCAACGACTCACGATTTTCCGAGCTTAACCTCCAGGTGTGGTCGTAACCTCCTCGCTACTTCTGGTGGGTCTGACAGCTGACGGGATCTTCACAAGTTCCCTTCACAATATCTTGACCATCACTTCTCCTCCTTGAATATTTATTAAGGATGACTAAGTATTCCTCCTCAGAACTTATCCTCCTGTATGCGAACTTGCAACTTTTCTTACAAGCTTCCAACCAGTAACTTCTTCACACTGCCCTTCAACAACTTCGAAGGCCTTATCCCTCTTGAGCTCTCTCACAACTTCGAGCCTCAAAAGATGTATTTTCACACAATCCTTGTGGCAACTCTGCAACCACTTCAAGTGTTCAGCCTCTCTTGACTCCGTGCACACCTGCAACAGTAGTCCTCCAAAAGCTTCTTCTTAGACTCACAACTGAGACTTCCTTCAGCCTACATGCTCCTTACATGGCTCCAACACCCCAAATTCACTTCTGGGTGAATAAGAACAAGAGTTAAACTACCTGAGCCTCCATCAACACACTCATTGTAGATGTTTTCGACTACACTCCTTGCAGGAATCTTCACTCAGATAGAGAAACAATTGAAACTCATTCTTCCTTCCCTTCAGATTTCAAACTCAAACATGAAATCACATACACAGAAATAAAGCAAATGCATAACAGGAAAACAAATACTCATGAGCACATCATTTAATACACACACACAGAGAACAGACACAAAACCATGAATCTGAATCAATTTCTTCTATTAATTCAAGATCTGTACATGGGTGTTCTTCTACATCTCTCTGTTATTCTTCTATTCTCTTCCTGGATTGATTATTTTACAATGCACACTAAGGGTGTCTATATCCCGTTCCCCTATTGCGCTCTAAATCTATCAAATCTAAAATTAAATTCCTATCTACCTGCATTAACTATTTTAAATGTCATCTATCTACTAAGGATGAGAGCTATCCGCTCAAGGTCCATTTACAATATACAAGTGTGCTTCATTAAATCTCCACATTTATGTTCATGCAACAATTCCAAAGTATTTTCAAAACTTGTGCTGGATGCTTTCCAGCTATCTTTCGCTTCTGCGCTGGCTCGCTTGATGTGTTGGCGATGCTCCTGCATCATACTCCCTCGCTTGAAAAATCTCATGGGCTCCTTTCCATGAGCTCCTGCACAATCTGTCCATACTTTTGTATTTCTGCCTCAGTCTCCCAGCTGGCATCTTCCACTGGATGGCCCTTCCATTTGACCAGATACTCATAGTATTCCTTTCGCTTGGTCTTCTTTCCCACCTTCTTGTCCAATATACGCTCCATCTGTGGCTTCTCTGAAATCTGCATCTGCTTCTTCCACTGGACCACTAGTTTCTCATCACTTTCTGCTCCTATTCACTGAATCATTATATGCGAACTCTGCCTGCAGAAATATACTATCCCACTGGCTGTGGTGCTCTGTCACCAAGCTTCTCAGTAAGCCTCCCAGAATTTTGTTCACCACCTCTATTTTCCCATCCGTCTGAGGATGATAGGCACAACTAAACATCAAGTTAGTCCCCATCTTCTTCCAGAGTGTCCTCCAGAAATGCCCAATGAATTTCGTGTCTCTGTCCGAAATTATACTTCTGGGTAAGCTGTGAAGTCTAACGACCTCCTTGAAAAATAGATTTGCGATATGAGTTGCATCGCTGGTTTTCTGGCATGGGATAAAATGTGCCATTTTGGAAAACCTGTCGACTACCATAAAGACTGAATCATGTCCTCTTTGCGTCCTTGGTAATCCCAATACGAAATCCATGTTGATTTCATCCCACGACCTCTCGGGTATGGGTAATGGTTGACAGAATCCTGCATTCTGCTTCCTTCCCTTCGAATGCTGCTAAATTCTGCACCTATCTACAAACTTCTTGACTTCTGACCTCATCCCTAGCTAAAAGTATGATTCTCTCAGCTTTGCAAATGTTTTGTCGTGGCCAAAATGCCCTGCCAATCCTCCGCTATGTTTCTCCTTTAATAATTTCTCCCTCATGGAGCATTTCGGAATACACAGTCCATTGCCTCTGAACAACAATCCTTCCTGGATCATGTATTCTATCCACGAGGTTCTGTCTCTGAGAACTAGATTCTCAGCTGCTTCATACGCTTCCTGAAAAATATGGATCATCTACATACATATTCCTAAGATCATCAAAACCTAAAGTGCGGACTCTGAACTCCTGCAATAGCAAACACTTCCTGCTCAAAGCATCAACAACTTTGTTAGCAGTACCAGAAATATGTTTAATAACAAATGTGAAATTCTGCATATACTCAACCCATTTGGCATGTTTCTGATTCAACTTCTCTTGTTGAGTCACGAATTGCAGTGCATGATTATCACTATACAATACAAATTATTTGGGTATCAAGTAATGCCTCCATTTCTTTAATGCCTGTATGATAGAATAAAACTCCTTATCATACATGGAGTATTTCAATTTCGCTTCATTCATCTTCTAGGTGAAATATGCTATCGGCCTATCTTCTTGACTCAAGACTGCCCCGATTGCAAATCCGCTTGCATCGCATTTCACTTGAAATGTTTTCTGGAAATATGACAACACCAAAACTGGTTGTTCCGTGATCTTCCTTTTCAAAAGATTGAAACTCTTTTCAGCCTCTGCTGTCCAGTGAAAAGATTTATGCCTCTTCTTCACTATATCCATCATCACTGCGCTAATTCCACTGAAATTCCTAATGAACTTTCGGTAGAAACTAGCCAAACCATGAAAACTTCTCACCTCAAATATATTCCTTGGTACTGGCCAATTCTTGATCACTTCCACCTTATTTGGATACATCCTCAACTCATTAGCTGAAATAACAAACCCCAAGTAAATGAGCTCTATCTTCATGAATGAGGACTTCTTCATATTAATCAACAACTTCTCCTGTTGTAGCCTCTTCATTACTATAGCTAAATGCTCCAGATGTTCTGCTTTTGTTTTGCTGAAAATCAATATGTCATCCAGATACACAATCACAAACTTCCCGATGAATTCCCTCAGGACTTCATTCATTAACCTCATAAAGTTACTCGGTGCATTCATCAATCCAAATGACATGACTAGCCATTAGTACAACCCTACGTTGGTTTTGAAGGCCATCTTCCACTCATCGCCCTCTCTCATGTGAATCTGATGATATCCGCTTTTCAGATCAACCTTTGAAAAAAATTTGGCTCCACTTAAATAGTCCATTAAATCATCCATGCGTGGCAATGGAAACCTGTACCTGATGGTTATCTTGTTGATGACTCTGGAATCGGTACACATTCTCCAGCCTCCATCTTTCTTTGGAATGAGTACCATTGGAATGGCACACGGGCTTAGGCTTTCCCTAACCAATCCTTTGTCTAGAAGCTCTTGTACCTGCCTCTTAACCTCTTCATTCTCCTGCGGCATCAACCTGTATGTGGCCTTATTCAGAAAACTAGCTCCTATTATGAGGTATATATGGTAACTCACGCTCCTCATCGGCGACAATGAATGAGGTAATTCATCTACCACGATGTCAGCGAACTCTTCCAGTAGTTCCTGAATCTCCTCTGGTAAATCATCCACTCTCGTGCTAGTCAACACAATTCTAGGCTTTCTGACCACAATGAACTGTGGATCTTCTTTCTTCTTCACCTTCGTAAGAAGTTCCTTCCCACTCATGAGAAGTACAGTGTTGCTTACCTCCGGCTTCACCTCCTTATCCTTTATCGGAAGCAACATATGGGTTCTCCCATTCTTCTCCAGGGTATATGTGTTCATTCTCCCATCATGAATCACATTCCTGTCATATTTCCATGGTCTACTCAGCAACAAATGACAGACATCCATAGGAATAACATCACAAAGTATTTTATCATTATACCTTCCTATTTTGAATTCAACTAAACACTGTTTAGTGACATTTACCTGATGTCCTTTTTGTAGCCACAAAACTTTGTATGGGCTTGGATGATCAGTTGTCTCCAGCTCCAGCTTCTCTACTATCTCGGTTGAAATGATATTATCTGTGCTACCACTATCTACGATGACCTTGCATACCCTATCCTTGGTCTTGCAAGCAGTCCTAAAAAGTCTGGTCCTTTGGACTGAAATTTCCACCTCTTTCTCAGGTGTCAAAAGGACTTTTCACATCATCAGTGATCTTCCGCCTTCTGCGTCTTTTGCCTCAACATATCCCCTTTGTGCCTTGGCGATGTGAGCTTCTCCTCCATCCTTCTTTTTATCTAGACAGTCATAGGACTTATGCCCATTTTTTCCACACATGAAGCATGTGATTACTCCACCTCTGCCTCTTCCTCTACCTCTGGTACGAGGAAACATGTTATTATCAACGTATCCTCCACTTTTTTTTGTATGCTGCCCTCATTGTTCAGTATGTTGGCTTCGTTGAGAACTTCCACCCCTTTCGGTCCTAGTCTGAGGATTTTGCTAGTCGTCCTTGGATTTCTGGAATTTATCTTGGGCACCTGATTTACCCTTGGGTTGACTTCTGCCTCGGCCTCGATGTCCCTGCTTATGGCTCAGCTTCTCTTCAGCCTTCAAAGCCATTTGATATGCATCCTCCACCGTTCGGATGGTTTTCATACTCATCTCATCCTGGATATCGTATCTCAGGCCATTCATATTCCTGACAACTTTTTCATCATCGCTCTCCCGATGACCTGCTCTGATATTCAGCCTGGAGAATTCCTCCGTGTATTCTTTTACCATCATCAAATTATGTCTCAGGTTCTACATCCTTCTGAACAGAGTGATCTGATAATCTCTTGGGATGAACTTTGCCTTCATATTTGCAATCATTCAATCCCAACTTTTAATCTTTTGCTTTCCCTTGCAACATCTATCTGCTTGAAGCTCATCCCACGATAATGCTGCGTGTCCCTTCAATCTCGTGACAGCATGCCTGAATTTCTTATCCTCTTCTACATCTTCATAATCAAAGTATATGTCTAGAGATCTAATCCAATCTAGAATCTCTTCAACATCCAAGTTTCCCTTGTAAAATGGAATGCCCATCTTTGGTTTTGAACTCATCCGGGCAATAGCTTTAATTAATCGCTCATTAGTTGCATCCTTGGCTGCAACTTCTTCTTGTTATTCGACTTCTATTTCACCTTCGGAGTCACTAATATCTCCAACACTAGTTGTGCGTCTCTACGTTGCCTCCATATCTTCAAGTCTGGCTCGAAGATCACATATCTCTCTTTCCATTTCTAGATTTTGTGCTTGCCTTCCCCTTCTTCTCTGGTTTTCTCTTTCTTCTGGATCGGGTGACTTTCTATCCCATCTCCTTGGTGGCATGGTGAAATTTCCTTCTCTGCTATAGAAGGCAAAGAAATTTTCCCGCTCTGATACCACTCTGACGCAAACGCACCCTCCTGGCACATTCGCTCACAGGACCTTCTTGTTCCTTGGCCAGAAGAAATGAAAATCTCTTATAATCCCCTGTTGGGAATTTTCCACACCCATAGAAACTCTCTTTAATGATCTCCCTTTCCAAATTGGGAAATCGGGCCTTGCAGGTTTGCGAGTCCTGAAGTCACGGATTCAGGTCTCACAATTCCACAAAACTCGATGTGGGTCAATGCCAACTCTTTCCACTCCTATCGGGACCTCAGCCGTCGAGAATTAGGAAGTTACGATGTCGAACTCAACTTGCCTCACTGACCCCGACTCCCAATATGCTGATACACCGATGCAGCATGACACCTATCCACCACTCGAATGCTTGTGGTTATTTGGGCGTCGCGTTTCGGAGTTTCGCGACCCTTCCTGCAATGATCTTCACTTCACCAGAAATCCCGATACACCGATCCCCAATGCACATGAGAACTGACCCCTCCACGTCACTGTTCCCTCATCGCTCTTATCGGATATCATGTGATTGCGATTCTTGATGCTGTGAGTTTTACGCTCCTGGAGTTCACGATGTGTTGATCCCCGACTCCTCTCCGGATACCTGACGCGTGTCCTGCCGAGATCAACTACTATGATTCTCTCCAGTGTTTCGAGATTAGGAAGACCTTGAACTTTAGGACCTTCAAAACCCCAATGGCTCCCTTGGACTTAAATCCTGTGCAGTTTCTGTCCAACCGGACGGTTGACGGGAAACCCAATGATAATCCAACGACTCATGATTTCCCGAGCTTAAAGTCTAGGTGTGGTCATAACCTCCTCGCTACTTCTGGTGGGTCTAACGGCTGACGGGATCTTCACGATTTCCCTTCACAATATATTGACCATCACTTCTCCTCCTTTAAGATTTATTAAGGATGACTAAGTATTCCTCCTCGGAACTTATCCTCCTATATGCAAACTTGCAACTTTTCTTACAAGATTCCAACCAATAACTTCTTCACACTGCCCTTCAGTAACTTCGAAGGCTTTATCCCTCTTGATCTCTCTCATGAATTTGAGCCTCAAAAGAGGTATTTTCATGCACTCCTTGCGGAAACTCTGCAACCACTTCAAGTGTTTAGCCTCTCTTGACTCTGTGCACACCTGCAACAGTAGTCGTCCAAAAGCTTCTGCTCAGACTCACAACTAAGACTTCCTTCAACCTGCGCACTCCTTGAATGGCTCCAGCACCCCAAATTCACTTCTGGGTGAATAAGAACAAGAGTTAAACTACCTGATCCTCTATCAACGCACTCCTTGCAGATGTTTTCGACTGCACTCCTTGCAGGAATCTTCGCTTAGATAGAGAAATAATTGAAACTCATTCTTCCTTCCCTTCAGATTTCAAACTCAAACATGAAATCACATACACAACAATAAAGCAAATGCATAACGGGAAAACAAATACTCATGAGCACATCATTTAATACACAGACACAGAGAACAGACACAAAACCATGAATCTGAATCAATTTCTTCTATTAATTCAAGATCTGTACATGGGTGTTCTTCTACATCTCTCTGCTATTCTTCTATGCTCTTCTTGGATTGATTATTTTACAATGCACACTGAGGGTGTCTATATCCCATTCCCCTCTTGCACTCTAAAGATATCAAATCTAAAATCAAATTCCTATTTACCTACATTAACTATTTTAAATGTCGTCTATCTACTAAGGACGAGAGCTATCCGCTCAAGGTCCATTTACAATATACAAGTGTGCTTCATTAAATCTCCACATTAATGTTCGCGCAACAATTCCAAAGTATTTTCAAAACTTGTGCTGGATGCTTTCCAGCTATCTTCCGCTTCCATGCTGGCTCGCTTGATGTGTTGGTGATGCTCTTGCATCAATAAGAAATAGAATGTTCAACATCATTCACACATATGAGATACACAGACATAGATATTTCCTGAGGAAACCCATAAAGGGTAAAACCCTCTTCTTCTTTATATGATAAGTAATATTTACATTCTGTACATTATCATACTTATGAGCACCAAATCATAATGAGGCTACAACCTCTTTTTTGAAAGCTATTACTTGATGAGAGCACCAACTCTTTGGATTCTCTAACACCCACCAGAAGGAAGCACCGACTCCCTGTTTTCTCTAGCACCCATTAGAAGGAAGCACCAACTCCTTGGTTTCTATAGCACCCACTAGAAGGAAGCAACAACTGCCTAATTGTTCCAGCACCAACTGGATGGAAGCACCAACTTCCAGTCACACAGGCACCAACCTATATAACAGAGAACAACAGTTCTCCCTTGCACCAACCTACCACCCTGGTTTCTCTGTCTGCAACCAGATGGAAGCTACAACTCCCTATGTTCAAGCACCCACTTGAACCTCTAAGGACAAAAGTCCTCCCTAGCACCTCCCTACCACCTTTAAATATAAAGTTTTCTATATATATATAAATTTATCACAGTGATACAATATTTATCAATGGCTTACCAGTCTCATCATTGTTCTGCTACACAACTCTGCTCTACCTGCATCAGTGTCTTCTTGCACACCTTCCTTATGCTTTATGTTCTTCTGCCTTTTATGCTCTGTGCACCATGTCCCTTCTATGCACCATTCCTCTTCTGTGTATTTTAGTTGCTGCACACTGCCTCCTTCTACACACCTCAATCACTCTCAACAACAACCCCACTTCTTCTTTGTTCTACATTCTTATAGTCTCTGTGCACCTTGTGCATTCAATATGCGTAATGATCCTACATGCTCTCTGTCACGCCATTGTTCTCCCCATCAGGATATACCTCCCACTCCACGTTACCACCACTTCACTCCCTTGAGCATCGATACACTCTCTCTGTTCTGCATGTTCTCCTTGTGTCGAGTCCTCTTCCTGATCATCATGGCAACTCTTCAGCTTCTCTGGCGGTTATACCCATGCGCTCATCATCATTGGGTGTTATGATGATATTCCTTAGCCTATATAGCAGTCGAGACTCTTCGTCTTCTCTATCATAGTCGAGCTCATCCTCTTTGTTGTAGTTGCAGGCCTCAACGCTCTTCCATCTATCAATCGCCTCTATGAACAATCTACATTCCACTGGAAGATGCCTCAAGACTCTTCATCTTCTCTGGAGATCACCCTGAAGTCTCTTCGAGTCCTCTGACAGAAATCATTAGTCATTTCTAGTAGTTACATTGTGAACCTATTGAGCCTTGTGCCTTCGGCACCTTTCACCTTTCCTTTCACATGTGGCCTTAGGCGGTGACCACAACCTACACCAAAAGGTGTTTTCGCATTTCAGCATTTCGTCATTTCGCATGTCGCCAATTCCTGTTGCGAGGCATCTCGACTCTCCAAGTCGCGATCTCTGAAATGGAGCTTGGTTGCACTAGCTCTTTCCTCCATCTTCTGCAGATGTGACCACTGGTTGTCACCACAACCTTATTCGAAACTACATTTCACAATTTCATGTTTTACGAATTTGTTGCAAGTGACTCTGACTCTTCCAACTCCCGATCATTAAATGGAACCTTGCAACTTGCAAGCTCCTTCCTTCACATGCCCACAGTCGTGACCAAGCGTTTATCCATAAAGTGATTTGGCGATTTCGCATTTCAACATTCCTACATTTCGACATTCCTGTGGAGAAGTATCTTGACACTCCAACTCCTGGTATCTGAAACTTGCACCAAAAGGTGTTTTTTGCATTTTGGCATTCTGAAATTTCGGTATTCCTGTGGTGAAGTGTTACGACACTCCAACTCCCAGTATCTGAAACTATAAAATGGAGTCAGATCAACTGTCTGGTATTTCATCATTTCGCATTTCGGCATTTCGGCATTTCTGTGATGAAGTGTTTCGACACTTCCAACTCCTGGTATCTGAAACTCCGAAATGGAGTCAGATCAACAGCCCAGTATTTATGCGTTTCGCATTGCAGCATTTCGACATTTCTGTGATGAAGTGTTTCGACACTTCCAACTCCCAATATTTGAAATAGAGTTTAGCTTCTGATACACCTCCAACTCCCAGTATCTGAAACCTTTGATTTTCTGGTCTGCGAAACTCTGAAATGGAGTCTTTGTTGATGTGCCTGTTTCAGGATTTCAGCATTTCACATTTCGCAACTTTGGGACTACTGTGATGAAGAGTCTCGAATCTTGACTCTTCCAACTCCCAGTATCCGAAACTCTGAAATGGAGTTTACACTTTTGATCTTTCCATGCCATCATAATTGTTGATCTTCCTTGCCTGCCTATTTTCCATCAAATGAACAAGCACACTCTTGGACTTTGCGTGCACCTCTACAATATCTCTTTTGGTCTTCATGAGCTTTCTCTGCTGTGTCTCCCCAAAATACTTCTAGTGCCCGCCTAGCACGTTGTACCTGTACTCAAGACATCATCTCTACTGTACTTTCCATCAATGACAAGCATAAGCTTCCTGTAAAACATGCCAACAATCTCCCCCTTTGGCATTGATGGCAACAAAGGCACCCAAACCTACTCTTTCCCCCCCCTTTGACATCAATGTCAAAGAAAACATGCTCCCCCTAAGATGTTGCAGTATTTTTTGGAGGTATCAGATATTCAATCAATACAAACTCCCCTTAACAGGATGGACTCTCTTAGGTGTGACACAGGATGACACCCAACTTCTGTTGGAGATATTCAAATGGTGTCTTAGCTAGGGGTTTAGTAAATATGTCTGTAATTTGTTCTATGGTTGGAATGTAATGGACCTGAACAATCTGATTGGTGACCTGCTCTCTCAGAAAATGGTATTTTATGGGAATATGCTTGGTCTTGGAGTGGAATACAGGATTCTTGGACACACTAATGGCACTAGTGTTATCACAATGAATTGGGATCGATGCAATGTATTTTACCTCCAAGTCTGCAAGTTTTTGAATCATCCATAATACCTTACTGCAACATGTATCAACAAAAATGTACTCTACCTCTGTAGTTGATAAATAAATGGAACCTTTCTTTTTACTCAACCATGCTACTAGAGAATATCCTAAGAAGAATGCACCTCCACTCGCTCTTTTCCTTTCATCCATGTAGTTAGCCCAATCAACATCTGAGTAGACTGATAATTGAAAATTATGATTCTTAGGATACCATAGGCCATAGTTCATTGTTTCTTTCAAATATTTGAATATCGTTTTGACAGCTAGTAAGCGACTCTATTTAGGTGTAGACTGATATCTTCCTACCATTCCAATAGCATCCATTATGTCTGGGCAAGATGTTGTGATGTACAACAAGCTTCCTATCATTGACCTATATGAACTTTGATCAACATTAGGTGAGTCATCATCCTTGCTTAATTCGCATCCAATAAGCATAGGTGTGCCCACATGTTTAGAATCTTCCATTTGAAACCTTTTCAACATTTCTCT
>SNQJ01S0049153.1:77572-91250 GCA_010110895.2 Picea sitchensis | reverse complement strand
ACATGAAAATGAATCCTTCTTAGTTAGTGTCGTTAAAGGTGTTGCTATTCTTCCATAGTTCTGAACAAACTTGCGGTAGTAACCTGTCAAACCCAAAAATCCTCTAAGATTCTTCAAAGGACACATGATTTAGGAGAGATTCTAGTCTCTCTAACTTATTTGTATGTAATGTAAAAGTGTTGATCATGTGTAAAGGTTATTATACCTATTTAAAGTGAACTTATCTTATGCCTAACCATGGAATCCCTATCTTATGTATTTGTCACACTTTGGCCATCTACTCTTGGAGGTGATTTTTTAGATCTTCCCTCAATCTCACGTTTCCCGAGACAATGTCATAGATCTCGAAGTAGTACATGTATCCCAAGGAACCGATCACATCATCCAAGGCACTTTGGTGTTGTTTATGAATGCATGTACATTCTATTAACATGCCACATTGAATATTATAGAGTGCCCTATTAGTTCATCACTTTTTGAGCCATTTATTTCTTACCAAGAGGGATGATCTCACACGTGGGGGTTTCGTGATAGTCATTTGGGGGTTTTATGACAAATTTTGACTTTGAGGGTTCTCCCCCACCCTTTATGGACGTGTCTTTGCTTGAGACAAGGACATGGTCGCACCTTGGAAGAATATTTCAAGGATATATGAGAATAATTTGAGGAGACATCCACTTCTTGGGGTATTATTCACTCATTTCATGAGGTCGTTCCGCATCTGGAGGCTAGATGTTGGCACTTACTTCCTTGGAAGGAATTTACACCATGATTTGAGGCTTCTACTACACTTTTTCAAGGGAATGTTGAGCTTCTTCTCCAAGTTGACTTCATATTTGTGGGATGAGCCCCTTGTTTTGAGGGTTTTATGTACATGTGGCATGTTTTACTTGTACTTTGACTTAGTCTCCTTCATTTTGTGGATGACAAGTCACCTTTGTAATTCTCCTAGGATAGATTTTAGGAGATAAGAAATAATAAAGAATGAGAAAGATGTAGAAGCCTCATCAATAAATAAAGGCTCTCCTCTCATTCCAATTTTTTGTTGTTGAATATCTACCTATTGTAGGTTTTGGTGTCAATTCTTAAAGCTTTCTCTTTCATAGTTATTTTCTTTGTCCAACAAATAATTGTTATGACGGTTAAAGACTTCTACTAGCTAGCAAGATCAATCCATTTGAAGGGTTATTAAACCACTTGGAAGGAAGACATCCAAGGTTTCTATCTCTTCCATCTTATTTTATTATTTTGGTAAGTGTTCAATCTCTTGTCTTGTCTTTACTTTGGTTCCTTGCCAAGGGTTTCAAGTATTTTTATTCAAGGCGTAATTGATCTTGTTGGTAAAAAAAATTCCCTTGTGGAATCCCTTCTTCTATGGAATTTGTCCTCATACATTATCTTGATTAGGTGAGGGATTACTCTACCCCTAGGTTTCTAATCTCTTACCCTAATCTTTGAGATAAAGTGACCAAATTTTAGAGGGCATGCTTCTTGACCCCATAATCCATAATTGGAGAAATGCACTTGTATTCTCCTAATAACCAACCAAAAACCATAAAAATATCAAAATTTATATTTTTGTTTCTTTAGAAATAAATCTAATGGTGGAAGTTCAAATAAAAATCTTTATTTAGATTTATTTCATAGTCTAGTGAATAGTTAACGATTCATTTCATTTCCTAGACTAGCTTATTCAAGGGTTTGTTCTTAATTGTTGAGTTCTAACCCTAGGAAGGTAAAATGGACCTATAAAAAGGTGCTTCAAGGTGTTATCTAACATTTTTGTGGGTTGATTTAAGGCATTTCTCAAATCTAAAAATTAAATTGCAACAATAAAAATAAGATTTGGTGAAACCCTAAGGCTGGGGTTTGGAGTTTAAGGGTGTATTTGTACTCATACCTAGACTCTATTTCATATATTTATTATTTCTACAAGTTTATCTTATAGATATAGTGGTGAATTTAATCTCTAAAGTGCTTATAATTTCTCATATTTTATTTGAAGATTGTTTTGGTGAATTGCAAGTGCTAACATGGAAACCCTAGGGGGATTCACCACTTATTTTCAAATTACTGCTTAGTTAATGATTATACATCTTTACAACTTGTCTCTAACACTTTTTGGGATGTTTTTTTATATGATATCTCTTGCCCAAGTGAAAACATCCAAAGTGTCTTGCTTTGTAGTGCATTATCTCTATCTTGGATGGTCTTTTCTATGTACTCTAAATCTATAATTTTTGTGTTATTTAAGCTTGTCGCGTCTTAGCATATAACCATTTGGTAATAAAATCAGACAAAGCATATTTGATTCATGCTAGTTGGTGTCACTCTTTGTGCCCTAACATAGCTTGAAATTGGCTTTAACCTCTTTGAATGTTCATTGGTTGAGTGATATTCATCTAATTAAAAATTTGAAGTTTTTACAATGCTTATCTTACATATTAGATTTGACACACACATCCACTAGCTCCTAATCCTCTATTTTCAAGTTGTTATACTTGTGTTTTATGCTATTGTTCCTATTTTTTTTTATCTTTGAAGCATTTAATCACTCGTTGGAATTCTTGTGCACGATCTTGTTACATATATTTTGGGATTATTTAAAGTAAATCATAAGCTTGCATGGTCATTGTTATAACCCTATATTTCATAGTATCAAATGGTGACTGAGTATTTTCTCTCAGTAATGTTATATTGGAAATAACATTGTATTCTGCAAATGATTTCCAAAAAGAAAAAGAAAGGAGAAAATAGGCAAGGTTTGCACAGTTAAATTGCACCCTAGGTTGACGAAAATAAGCATTAGATTATAATATAAAGTCTCAAAAAAAAAATATTTTTCTTATGTGTCATTGGAGCATGTGTTTATCCTAAGGTTGCAAGTGGACAAGACTTTTTGTCGTGTAGTGCCTAACTCCCATGCTAGTCTCTATCAGCGACATCCCCATTGCCCAGATCGATGGTCCTCAGTGCATTTCAGACCCCCCAACCTTTATGCCTTTAATGTTGTGGGGGGGTCCAAAAATTTGTTTTCTCCCACCTAATGTGGTGCCTCTGTGTTATTTCAGACCCCCCCCTCCTAGTACTACTTACCACCTACCCCTTCANCCTCAGTGCATTTCAGACCCCCCAACCTTTATGCCTTTAATGTTGTGGGGGGGTCCAAAAATTTGTTTTCTCCCACCTAATGTGGTGCCTCTGTGTTATTTCAGACCCCCCCCTCCTAGTACTACTTACCACCTACCCCTTCAGAATCCTACCAAACCACCACCCGATACCACTTACATCCACCGCTTACACCTGTCCTCCACTCACTCCACTGTTCACCATCTCGCCTATCACATTACCTCTCTGACTACTCTCCCTACACGTCACCTTCTGCTCATACTTCTCCTCTCTCTACATGCCACATGTCCCCTCATTCTCGATACCGTCCACCTCTCTGCCTATCCCTATCACTTACACTCACACATCCACTCATCCCATCATCGCTACTTCCCATACTTCCCCCCACGTCATCTTATTCGTAGCCAATCACACTTCCCCACATGATCGTTGACCATCAACTGGCATGTAACGATCCCATCTCTAATAAATATCCTCACAACCATAAAACCCACATCTATCCCCGTCACACTATTTGTTGACCGGGAATCCATGAAGACAATTTCGACCTCGTTCCAGATGTCAAAGGCATAAAGACACCTAGCAGCTGAAAATCAACAATTAAACACCGATTCCAGATTCTAATGCTTGATTTTACAGAAGTAGCCACAGTTAACAAAAAGACTAAMAGCTAAGCAGAAGTCAAAAATATATCGTCAACAACCTCCATCAAATTAGCGGGCAGTTCCAGAATCCAAAAAGAATTCATCTACAAGCTCTAGCATTCGAGTCACTTGGCAGTTTGTTTCATAGTGATTGCATCTAAATTTTATTTTTAGTCAATCAAATCAAGCACCTGAAATATGAACCGATCTTAAAGATTTCTATATTTTTTTTAATTAGAGATACTTTTAGATTAGATATATCTTGCTCATTTATGACATGATCCTTTCTAAACAACTTATAAATACTTCCCATTTCGAAGTATTATGGGTTGGGACCTGTTCGTAGGATAGGATAAATATTGTAAGGCAACCCACATAAACACCATTGATTAGATTTTCATTTATACAGTGCAACATTGCAGGATTCTTATGTCGGATTGTTGGTGATGTATTTCTCTCTTTATCAAATGTTTTCTTATGCTCTGTAATCATTTCATATATTTCCAATTCCAATCATTAAAAGAAAGTCAAAATAACATAATATATCTCATATACTTCGTCTCTTGTTTTTTAATGATCTGTATGTTTTCATCTGAAACTGAGTGAAGGAATTCTTAACTGCTCCTCTGCTGAATGGAATTTCCTATAGTTTCCCTCTTATTCATTTCATTTAATCTAAATATATCCAACAGTTTTACTACCATGTCCTGCAATAATAGCGTGTTAATCTTGTATTTGATTAATCCAAATCTGTGACTCCATTTGCCCAATGGCCCATCTTCCATGTTCCAATCAACAATTTAAAAAACCAAACCATGTATTATCATAACTAGCCTAAAATTCCCAACAAACAAAGCTAAATATTACAGAGAGATCCCTCTCTGAGTCTAGGAGGGATAGATCCTCGACTCCAAAGTGGTTTTGTAGTTACCTTTGTCAACTTATTCCTCAACATGAGAAATTATAGAGTGCTAACAGTCATCATTCACTTAAAGAGGTTTACTTTTCACAAATAGGGATTACCCCCTTGGTTTCTAGAAGTTGTCCTATAGTGAAGGGGAAAGTGGACTATATTGATAGTTTCCCTAGTTATCACATGAGTTGGGACTTTTCACAAGGTTGCTAGTTTAGATGGTAACATTTTTGGCATCGTTTCCAAGGATAAAGTCTATCTCTAGGTATTTGTTGGGTTTATTTTTGTATGTGTATTTTTATGAGATTGTTGTGAATGTTAATCTAAATAAACTCATCTAGAGACTCCACCTAAATAAAAAGTAACAAAGAGATACAATACAAGAAACAATTCCAATAAAGAAAGATTAAAAAGATAAAGAAAGCTTTCCATTTGAAGGTATATTGGTGACTCCACATCTTTGGTATTTACATGCAATTCTTTGATTATTTTTTTTTGTACGTTAGAAATTTGTATTACCTTATTATGAATAGAGAGTCTACATACACAATATTATGAATGGAAACCAACCCAATCCTAAGCACAGTTTGAAAGGTGAGCAATCCCATGGGGGGCAAAAAGATGCAAATGTTTTATAGTAATCCTAGACATATACCAAAGTATAGGCAACAAAAACGCAATAAAACCTGAAACTAAGACTACAGGGCTATGGTAAAAAACCATCTAACTTGCAATGACAAACTATTATGCTAGGTGAGAGACCTTTCCTACAGGTGTGTTGTCCATGTGACACGGTTGTAGGGGGATGGGCAGATTCGGGACGACTTTCACTTGGGTAGTTAGCTTCAGAGCATGTCGATGTTACGCTAGATGGGAGCATAAATCCAACAATGGAGTTACCTTGTGATCCAACTATTCAACCTTGAAATTTAATTCAACAACCTCACCTCTGACCTTGAAGATGAGCTTCACATGATCCTCCACCAAGTGAAATTCACAATTCTTTGATTTTAAGAGAACATCACCATATATGTTTGAAGTATGTCTTATAACAATAAATAATTTTATGTTGATGTATTTGTTCCTTTGGATATATCATGCATTTCAAGACATCCGACTATGTTTCTCATTGATATATTTACCCATGTACCAAAGTTTGATGGAAACCCTTAGTTGGCTTCAAGTTACCTTGAATATTTTATGAACTATGTGGTAAATACTAGCATTTTATATGAGGATATATTGATGAGAACATTTGCATATTCAAGGCAAGAACAAGAGGGATTGGATTGGTATTCTAATTTCATCCATAAAGAGATAAAATCATTTTTGTAGTTAATGAAAATGTTTCAAAAGAGTTGGATCTATGGTTATGAAGAAGTTGATGATGCTTATGTCTTTCTTGTTGTGCAAATAAAAATAGAGGAAAATATTACTGATTTAATGATGGAATGTGATGATAATCCCTCAAGTGATATTATTTTGAAAATAGAGGAAAGAAAGTGATCTGTAAACTGCCATGGATATTCCATAGGATCAGTTCATCACAACAGATCTTATAATACTTTGAAATCTTAGACTATGCAAACTAATTTTCCTTAGATCACAAATTAATTAATTATTAGCTTTTCTTGAATTTATGAAATAACTAAATTACGAAAATGAAAGAAATGAGAAAAATAACTCACCATCCACACACAAATGAACACAAGATATATCATGGGAAACCAATATGGGAAAAAACCCAGTTGGAAGGTGAGGCCTCTGCTCTATTCTCTTTTCTTCAGTTATGGAAATGAAAATACAAAGAAAAATGCACTCATTGTGGTCTATATGCCTACTACAAAATATTTTCCTCCTTCGTTATGCCCTCAAAATACCACTCCTAGTTGCTCTACTCAAATTTGGAACAAGTACAATGCTAAAGAATGGAATCCCTTCTCTTAGTGGTCGGGTATTTAACATAGCCCAATAGTCATCTAGGGTTAGGGTTTTGACTTCCTCAACCATCAATTAGTGATAATTTTTTAACCTTCTATAATATTCTTGAAATTCCACACATGGCTAGCCCCATATGTGTGAGTAAAGGGGTTGATGTGGCATCCATTCATACCATGGTGGTCAACAAGGTAGGTCAACTTGTGGGAGGCATAACTTAGGATATAAGATTTGATTGAGGTGATTTTCACATTGTTGGAAAGGTTTTGGTGTGTAGATCAACATCAAAGGTGTGCACACAAGTTTCAGACATTGTGACCCTAAAAGTGCCTCAAAATGGCTTCGAAAGGTTCAATACCCCAATTTTTTGAATCGAGACCTACCACTAAAATGGCCCTGCAAGTTGATTCCTCCATATTTTTCCACCTAGAAAGTATCGAGATAGATGAAAAATTATATGATGATCTGATATAGATCATACCTCCCCATTTAGGGAGGCTTTTGGTCCCAACAATATTTACTAAATGAGGTGAGGAAAATTTTCCTCTACCTTCTCCCTAGAGTGCCATTTTGCCTTGCCTGGAAGTTGTCCTTTCAACCTGTTACCCCCCCATGCCTAGGGGTAACTAGAGGAGATCATGTATTGTGGCCTACCATGGATAACATGATCCTGACCATGATGATGATAAACATGTCCACATATGGCATCCAAGCAACCCCCTCATTCACCTTTACAACTACCCAGAGTATGGGAGATGGTAAGTTGTCATCCACCATGAGGTATGTTAGTCCTTATTTCATGCAAAGTGTTGTGCTTAATTTTTCGGGCATGCAGATGAGGATCTATGATTGGAGTTGGATAATGGATCACTTGTTTGTAAAATTGTGTCAGTTGCCTTGTTTCACCTTGGTGGTCAGCTTCTATGCCCTAGTCTCTTGTTGTCACCGCCCAGGGAAAAGGGGTACTACTAGAAATCCCTCACAAGGGTAATGTTTTGTTCCCCAACATACTTAAAACTTTCCATCCTGGAGCCTCTCATAGTGTACTAAACTTCAGTAATGGGTCATGGTCCATTCTCTCATGAGAAGAGGGGTTGAAGGCCTAGAGGTTTTTTCACAACTACCAATAAAAGAATAAGAAAATGATGCTAAAGAAAGAAAGAAATGATAGAAAAGGACTAACAAAATCCAGTCCAATCTTGAGCTCTACCATTTTAATGCTCAGCCCAGTCAGAAATAAAAATGATATAGCTTGAAAACTTATAAAGGCAACTTGCAAATATGATAAAGAAGACTAGTAAGATGGCTAATAAAGGGGTTTGGAAAAAATAGCTCCTAAAAATAAGGTAAATCAAGAGCAAGCACACCCTCCACAAAAACGCTCATATAAATGGATTGRCTGACACCATAAGCCATGAGGTAAGCCCTTAAATCATATTAATGGCATGATTACTCTTGAAGGGTTTATTTATTTCCTGCTTCCCTAAGGACCTATCCCTCTACCCGTGCTATCTTATTTCTTGTCTATGTGGAACACCTAATAGGGTTGGATGAAGGCCCTCCCATACTCAAATTTGGAAACTCACATGAGGTCATGGGATGGTGTGATACTTGAAGGGGATACTGAGGTAAATTGTCTTACATGGATTATACCTTACGTTATAGYTTACTTTGCATGCTTTAAGGACTAATATTTCTTATGAACCTTGGATAACCATTTTTTATTCTTTGATTTGTCTTGGATGGTCGTGACATGGTTCTTTGAAGTATGTATTGGGATTGTACCTAGGACATTGTACCTTTATTGYAGGACTATGTCATGTGTGATAGAGAGTAGTGGGTCATCTGGTGACTYGCCACCCTTATACATCATCTCTCGCACCCTTGGAACCCTGAACAAAGGACAAATGGGCTTGATAGGAGTAGATTTAGTCATGATGGAACATAAATGGGATGGAAGCCCCACAAGATGGGAAGAGTACCCCATATCATATTCTTCACCATAATCAAGGATGTTGCAGCAGTAGATATTCAGATACATGGAAGAGAAGAGATGCATCTCCTCGAGGCCTAGACAAACCACCTGGATCTTGGACGTTAGCCTTATTTTGATGATGGAAACACCTTCTAGGGTATGACAAAACTAGGGTTTGGTGACTTCTTGGGGTACCGATGATGCATGGCATGATGTTTAGTGAGGAGAGACATCACTTTCTCCCACACTTCTCCAGATTGATGCCATGTGGCCTTTGGAGGCCTTCCTCTTGCCCAAGAGGGCTTGATGTCTCACATGTGTGGCTCATTATGATTTATTTTTTCAATTTTAACATTTGTTAAGGTCAAATGAGGGGTCAATCCCCCTTGTATTTTGTTTTTTACATGTTATGTGGACAAACATGTGAGGGTAGCCTCATATAAAAAGGCTAACCCTCACTTTTAATTTTTCATCATCTTTTTCTCACCATTGTGAGACTACTTCTGAAATTTTCAGCTCTTATGGGCTACTATCTCTTTCTCTCTGATGTGTTATGGTTGGAAAGTATATTTTATGTATGGTTTACTTATTTTGGATGGATATTAACATTAAATCCTTTTTTATTAAGAAAGTAAATTTCTACAATCCTTTGTTATGTTATTAACGTTTATGATGAAATTGCTATTTTTTTGCAAGAAGTCTTGTCTATTGAAACCTTAAGAGAGGAACATAAGTGTTTCTTCCTCTCATAAGGTCTTGTTTGTCTAAAATTGGTTGATTGACCTTTCTAGGTGTAGAACCCTAAATCCCTAAAGTGCTAACACTTTTGGATTTTAGCCCTAGATAATTGATATTTGACCTAGTTGAAGCTACAAGAAGGGAGAAACAATTTCTATCACCCAAATGTGCTTGCACCCTAGACGTCCTTCTCCTCAAGATCTAAAACCTAAGGACCAAATGTGCTTGCACCTTAGAGTTTAGATCCTACCTCTTGGTTTCAAGTAGGTCAACCTTCAAGCTTGGTTGCACTTGAGACTCCATAACCCTAGAAAGACACTAATCTTAAAGAAACTCTTGTGGTGAATTGATTGATGAAAATTCTCTCTCAAAATTCTTGAGCATCCTACTAACTATACTAACTCTAACCCTAGTAAACTCACTATATTTTTTTCCGTTGTTATAAAAAATTTCTACTACCATCGAGAATCACATTAAATTGGTGCATACACTCATCTAAAGGTGGTTTAAGTCGCTCATAAATTTCTTCTAACAATTGGATAATATTCTATTGGTTATATGACTACTTTCCATGGTCAATTGTGGCATTTCTAAGAATTAATTATTGTTACTGTTAAAAATTACTTATTGTTGTCATAAGACTGGTTTACTATTGCAATTTGCAATAGCCATAACAATCTAACTTGTCCAGTGTCTATAAGAGGTCATTATTGCATATCTTAGCTTGGAAGTTGATATATATATATATATATATATATATTCATTTCAAAGTGTTCTTGTTTTGGCAAGTACAACAAACTACTTCACAACCTATTCCTTTCCTTGACCTAGACCAACCATTTGGTGACCAAGATAGGGGGTGGTATGCTTGGCTAATAAACTTGATATTTGATCCCTTGAGGTCATCAGGGAAGCCTCCATTGTGGTGGATCTCTTCCATCACTAAAACGATGGAAGATCCTACTAAGGTGGCAATGTTAGTTTCTTCCATAGTTATGCAATATTTGGGGATCTTGTGGTGGGATTTGCACAAGTAAAAATCCTGCAATAACACAAACCAATCTGCCAAAGGTCATGTTGCCCTTGTCTTGTAGTTTTGGATTTATTCTACAAAATTGTATCTTCTACCAACTCTGCCTGATATTCTAGTGATAATTCCTTTATGGTAGGTAAGACTTTATCCTAAATTTCCTAACCCAACATGGAAGACTCGTAGAGTTTCAGAGTCTCCGCATTCACTACTGAGTAAATGTGCATGTATGGAGGTAAATTGAGTCTATATGCGTTGTTACCCACATTCTCTAATACCTCAAAAGGGTCATACCACAAATCTTTTATCTTATTAGTGAGACCATGTTATCTTTTGTTATTCAACTGTAACCAAAATTTGTCTCCCACTTTGAATTATGTTTTTTGTTCTATGCTAATCATGTTGTGCCTTGTACTTTTCTTGTGACTTCTTCAACATCTCTTGTACTTGAAAATGTATCTACCTAATACTTTCAACTAAATTCTATGATTTCAATGCTTCTCCCATGGTGTCTTCCCTCACTACTCCTTACTGTCCATAAACAACATCCAAGGGAAAAGGTGGAAATAATCCAAAGAAAGTTTCAAAAGGGGACTTACCAATAGAAGTATGGATTTCTCTCTTATACAACTATTGAATGCAGATTAGATTTTCATCCCATGTCTTCTAATGCTTCTAATTGTGACCCCTCAAAAGTTGTACCAACATTATGTTGACTACTTCTGCGACCCATCTGTCCATGGATGGAATGTTGTAGATCTCTTCAACTTCATGTCCATATTCTCCCAAAGTGTAGTTCAAAAGCCACTAAGAAATATAGTATCCCTATATGAGATGGTTCTCCTTGGTATCCCAAAGTGCACTCAGGCCTATTCAAAGAACATGTTTGCTACTTTATGTCCCCCAATGATCTTTTTACAAGGCACAAGAATGCACATCTTGTCGAACCTATCAACTACTATAAATAGATAGTCATGTCCCTTCTTGGTTGTTGGAAAACCACCCACAAAATCCATGGAAATGATTTCCCAGGGTCGAGTGGGTACAAGTAAGGGATGTATAGGAATTGATTACCATTATCGGACTTGTTGGTACAACAAAGCGTGCATCCTCTAATATACCCAACTACATCTTCTTACATTCTGGGCCAATACACGTACCTTTCTAAGTTAGTAATTGTCTTCCCAACACCAAAATGTCTTGCAACCTTGGAGGTGTGAGACTCTCTGATGAGTTGTAATATTTGACCTTCAGGAACATAAAGCTTGTATAGTGTGTAGAGCAACCCATTATGTAGATGATAATCAACCTTATTGTCACCTTCTTCTACATGTATTTGGACATGTAGCTATTAAAACACCTCTTTAAAGTCCTCATCTTCTATGTATGTCTCTTTGTATGCATAACAAGAAAAAGGCTCCATGTGCATAATGTTGATGATTGCAGCTATGTGAGACATTCTCCAACTTACAAACCTATGAGATGTGGATCATTGCAGCTATGTGAGACATTCTCTGGCTTACAAACCTGAGAGAAAGCCCCTGAGAAGGGTGTGTGCTTCCTATCTGAGACAGAGATGGAACGTAGAGATGACCTCATCCATATAGAGAGTTGAGAATAACTCCAGATGATTCTCCTGTGTAACANTGAGACATTCTCTGGCTTACAAACCTGAGAGAAAGCCCCTGAGAAGGGTGTGTGCTTCCTATCTGAGACAGAGATGGAACGTAGAGATGACCTCATCCATATAGAGAGTTGAGAATAACTCCAGATGATTCTCCTGTGTAACATAGTGAGAAAAGTGATCTATAGAGTTAGATGTGCCTATGGTTGAGCACAAGGTGAACGTGTGAAATCCCAAAGTGTTGGGTGCATCGTCATGAGAACAAAAATGAAGATGATGCATTAGCCTCCTCTGAGCAGAAGAGTTAATGAGAAACTCCAGATGAATCTCTTGTGTAATGCAGTGGGAAAGAAGATCTGTTGAGTGGATGTGCATGTGAATGATCACAGGTGAACGTGATCCTAATGGTTGAGCACTAGTGAAGAAGTGGTTCTTATGTGTAATGAAGTGAGCCAGAGATATGGACATCCCTATGGATGTGACCCTAGTGGATGATCACTAGTGGGTGTATCATATCCCTTGTTATATTGTTTAAGAGTCATACCTTCATGTAACCCTAATTGTAATGTAAAGGGTACAGGTCGGCCCTGTAAGAGTCGTCATTTTTCTCTTCAATTAGAGTCAGTTTTATTTGAGTTATGGACCATGTGTCAAAGCATGTGAGGTCAGATACCAAACAACAAAGGGACGAAGTCAGCAAGTGGTCGATTGGCCCTTGGAGTCGAAAAGGGATGTCAGAGTCCAAACATGTGTAAATAGTACGAGTATGTTCCCAAAGAGTTGGGTCCTGTCAAAAAGGGAGTTTCTATGTGCCCCGGGTCAAGGAAAGTTGTTAATAGAAGTCACGTCGACAAGTGAAGTGATTATCATCAAATCATTATGAAGGCTGGAAGAATGAAAAATCGTGGCATTTGTATCATGTATGTCCTACAGCCCTTATTAATTGTGCTTTACACATGCGAATGTGCTATGGAAAATCTGTAGTTCGCTTCGAAACATCCAGTCGCCATGAATTCAGTGTTTTTTGGCACGATTCCACCTCTTGCCTGCTCTGTTATAAATTCCAAATGTGTTGCACGCATTCTATTTGAAAATCAGGTTAATGCATTGTGTGTAATTTTCTCTCACATGTTGAGTTGAGCAAGATTACCACCTTCGTCTCGTGCCTGATCCATCGCGCACAGGATCAATACGAGTTGCACCATGGCAACCTACCAAAGCATAAGGAGAAGCACATGACGTAGCAGAGGCATTGGGCCTGAGCCCCAAAACTTAACGTTGATCAACGAGAATATGGAAGTTAGAGCATCCTTCGAACAATTCAGGTGCATGTCCTTTTGCACAAAAATTCAAGGATTCAACATAAGACTAGTTGAGCAGTTCGCCCTCGGTTTCGATGGATCCCGCACAGTGATATCTGGTGTCGTTTTTCAGGTAACCAAGGAAACTGTTTCAACCGCAACAGAGATCCCTCTGCATGGCAAGAGATGTTTTGAGGGCATGCTTTTGCACTATGAAGATTTCATCAGATGGGATTTTCCAGGATGGAAGGTCGAGGCAGGTGTCCCAAGTAGATACTTTCAAGAACCTTTCCAGAAACTTCTTAGATTAATTAGGAAATATTTCACCTGTGAATGGAGGTTTGGAAGGACACATTCGCATCACATTAGATTGTTGATGCACTTCA
>SNQJ01S0049153.1:60983-77562 GCA_010110895.2 Picea sitchensis | reverse complement strand
AGTTGGCAGTTTGATGTATGCAATGGTTTGTATTAGACCAGACATTGCACATGCAGTGGGGCTTTTGAGTAGGTATATGTCAAAACCAGGGAAGGAGCATTGGACATCAGTAAAAAGGGTCTTCAGGTATTTGCGTGGCACTACCAATTATGGATTGTGTTTCCAAGGAAGACCAGTATTGGACAGAGTGGTGGACATACATGGATTTGTTGATGCAGATTGGGCTGTAGATCTGGATCGTGGAAGATATACAAGTGGGTATGTGTTTAACCTATTCGTAGGAGAAATCAGTTGGATGAGAAAAAGACAGACTGTAGTGGCACTCTCAACTACAGAAGTTGAATACATGGAAGCCACTCATGCAAGCAAGGAAGCAGTATGGAAGCAATATGCAGGACTGTGCATGTGTCTCAAAAGTTCGTCGATTCGTTGTGGTATACATAAATAATCTACGTGCTAAGGAATCTACAAGCCCCTCCAGGATTAAGTAAGAGCAAGGCCAGATTTTTAAATCTCAAAGCCATCAGGTTATGCATCTTGGATAGCTTACTATACTGGAAAGATCCTGGAGAGATATTGTTGAGTTGTTTGCTGGGAAATGACATGAAATGAGCTATCGAGGAATTCCACAAAGGCGACTATGGAGGACACCACTACTAGAAAACCACCACGCACAAAATCCTAAGAGTGGGTCATTATTGGCCTACAATCTTCGTAGATGTATACAAAGAAGTTTCCAATTTCCATGAATGTCATATTTTCGATGGAAGAAGAAAGATGCAGCCCCTACACCTAAAACCAATCTTAGTTGAAGCACCTTTCATGCAGTGGGGTTTGGATTTCATAGGGGAAATAAATCTGTCATCCTCAATGTAGCACAAATGGATACTCACGGCCATAGACTACTTCATGAAATGGATATAAGCAATCCCCACAAAGAAAGCTACCGACACAGTCATCATCCAATTTCTGGAGACAAACATCTTGTCAAGATTTGGATTCCCTATCAAGATCATAATAGAAAACGCAGTCACATTCAAGTCCAATAAGATGGAGAAGTTTTGTCAAAATTACAGTAAAACCTTGGGGAATTCTACAGTGTATTACCCACAAGGAAATGGGTTAGCAGAATCTCCAAATAAAATCTTGACCAGGATCATCAAGAGACTCATGCAAGACAACAAGAAGGCCTTGCACAAAAATCTTATTTACGTGTTGTGGGCGGACAGGGTTACCACCAAGAAATCCATCTCGATCTCACCATTCCATATTTTATACGGCACAGATGCAATTTTCCCCACCTCACTGGGGTTACCCGTTCAAAAATTGTTGAAAGAGAAGGAAGTTGAGCCAGATAACACGTTGAGGAGAATAAATCAGTTGATCCATACACATCAGATGAGGGAACATGTGTGCAATCAATTACAACTCCACCAGGAGCGGATGAAGAAAACCTTTGACAAGCACTCTAAGTGAGGGGAGTTTCAGTTGGGGGATATGGTGTTGAAATGGGACAGAAGAAATGAAGATAAAGGAAAGCACGGAAATTTCGATAATCTTTGGACGGATCCATTCAAAATCAGTACATATCGTGGAAATAATGGTTATTTTCTAGAAGAACTAAATGGAGAGTGTGTTGGTTGGGGGCCTGTAAACGACAGGTTCCTCAAACACTATCTGGTGAAATAAAGTTTGTTTAAGTTACATATCACTGTAAATAGTCATTTGTTTTATGTGTCAAGTTAGTATGTCAGCAGACAATTGAAACCCGAAGTGAAGGCCCTAAGTTTATGTTGAGTCTTTTAGGAACTGCATCGATATGTTTAGGTTTCATTTTTTTTTCCATATGTTAGTGTCTGAAAGTCAAATAAGGCCCAATGGTCAGGCACCTGGTCTGTTGTTCTTTGCTACCTCTATGGGAGGATAACATCCCCGTTGGAGCCAGTTGTTAGCGTCGCCATTTTTCTCTTCAATTAGAGTCAGTTTTAGTTGAGTTATTGCCCATGTGACAAAGCATGTGAGTTCAAGTAATGAACCACAAAGGGTCGAAGTCAACAAGTGGTCGGTTGGCCCTTGGAGTCGGGAAGGGATGTCAGAGTCCAAACATGTGTAAATAGTACGAGTTTGTTCCCAAAGAGTCGGGTCTTGTCAAAAAGGGAGTTTCTACATGCCCCAGGTCGAGGCAAGTTGTTAATAGAAGTCACATTGGCAAGTTAAGTGACCATCATCTACTCATTATGAAGGCTAGAAGAATGAAAAATCACGGTGTTCGTATCACGTATGCCCTGCAGCCCTTATCAGTTGTACTTTACACGCTCGAATGTGCTATGGAAAATTTGCAGTTCATTTCGAAACATCCAGTCTCCGTGAATTCAGTGTTCCTTGGCACAATTCCACCTCTAGTCTTCCCTGTTATAAATTCCAGATGTTCTTCATGCATTCTATTCAAAAATCGAGCTTATGCATTGTGTGTAATTTTCTCTCACAAGTCGAGTTGAGCAGGATTACCGCCTTGGGCCCGTGCCTGATCCGTCGTGTGCGGGATCAATACGAGTTGCACCATGGAAACCTCCCAAAGCATAAGGAGAAGTGCACAAAGAAATAGAGGCATTGGGCCTTGCTATAGTAAGATTTGCCTCACCATTGAAATCTTGCACAGAGGGCCTTTTTCCATTTCCCTATGCAAACTTGTCATCCCTTTTTGATGAATCCATAGCTAAAAATACATATTTTTCCACATATATGTGCTCTATCTACTATACAACATGCGTATACATTGGTTGCTCCACTACAGCCCACGTACATCATAATTTGTGCCAGAAAATACAAAAATGAAATCGGGTTTCCATGTCACGACAAGAGACCTCTGATCCTTGGCCTTCCATATACTGGAAACGTTCTGAATTTTCCCTTCAATTGCATTTTGAAGGCTATAAAAGCATAATCCCGAGCTATGGAAAAGAGGAGAAAGCATTCAACTTTAAGAGCAAAGTTACTCTGGAGAAATTACTTCATATTGAGTCTGCATCCCTTTGTTCCTCAAGTCTGAACATAGTGTTCAACCCCCAAGCTCTTTCCCTATTGTTGAGAGAACCTCATTGTATCCCTTCTATGAGTTTTCCTTTGGTGGAGGATTGAAGTGGTGGAGGCCTAGTTGGAAGGAACCTGGTTTCTTGGTTTCGAACCATGCCGACACAGAAGTCTGTAATGTTATCACTTTTGTTGATCATTCATTAATAGAAATACTCCTTTCTCGTCCTATTGGTATCTTGCAAATATATTATTATTATCCATGGGCATGTTTGTAATGTTTATTAATGGATTATGCTATCTAATGTGCTAATTTTTTATATTATCACCATATTCTTTCTCTGTGTGTTTGTTGATAACTTGTCGCAGGTATAAAGCTTTGAGTTGGAGTGCTCAACGGTGGACATCTTCAAACATTGGAACGAGGTAGGTTTCTTTCTTATCTCACTTGCACATTGGTTTATATAGCATATGTTGGAATTGAGTAGATTTCTGCAGTCATACCTGTCTGTTGTGGTTCACCCTTTCCATAGAGAGTTTTTCCCTTGTAACAGAATTAGCGACTCCACTAGGGAGAGATCTTATTTCTAAGGGTTGAAGTAATTTTTCTCCTTGCCTTGCTCTTTTTCCTTTTTGGTTCTTGTCATATCACTACTTGACAAATTCTGTTCACTTTGAGTCTGAGTTTTGAGCCTTTTGCTCTTGCCTAGCCTTGTTTTAAAGCCTGTACGCGCCTTTTGCCTTGATAGTCGCGTACACACACGTGTTGTCTCATTGCAAGCTGTGTATATACGCAATGTTTCCCTGAATAGTCGTGTACACCTTATTTCCTTGCTTGGTTTGGTGATTGTTGGGTGGAATTTCATAGTTGTTGAGCCTTCTTAGGTCTCTGTAGTGCCTGTTAAGCTTCTCTGGGATGACAGGAAACCTGTTTGGAGTTGAATTTTTGGGTGGAGTATTTCTAATTGTTTTTCATTTTTTATTTTTCCCTATACTCTGGGATGTTTGCTTGGTTGCTTGGTATTATGCTTGAGTTATTGCTTTTATACACAGTGGAATTTTATATATCAATTTGCTTATCAGTCCATGCATTTTCTTTTTCAGTATATTGAAAATACAAAAAAATAGGCATTTGCATTGGTTGGCATTTTTTTCTTTTGAATATTTATCATTAGCTTAGCACATTTAGTGAAAGATTGCATTTACTTCTAAAGTGCAGAGTTGAAATTGAAAATTGCACCGTTTTTATTAACATATCATTCATTGAAAAAGTTAAAGTTAGACTTTGCATTATATTCATATTTATTTTCTTGCAGAGTCATAACATCATGAGTTTCACTTCCATACCTTTTTGAGTAATCATGACCAATAAAATCTACGCTTTAAATTAAAATTGATTAGTCACGATTTTATTTTTTAGGGTGCATAAACTAGTCTAGGATTTAGTGCCTTGGAATAGGATTTTGTGAGTAAACTTCTCCAAGGCAATTAAATCAACATATGTGTATGAGATAGGGAGTTGAGAAGTCCATTGCATAATTGGTAAGATCAGGAGGCTTCGCTCACACCGGAGTTAATCATGAGGTCGCACAAAGTTAGTTGAAGGGATAACCCCTGGATACTCACCTAGCGTAAGAGATATTTCTRTGGATTAATTCGTATTTKGGGATCTTGCTAGTACCCATACCTCTATGAGAGGYAGTGCTTTCAAGGTTTCAGGCTTTKCTACCCTACCCATATGGTAATCTAGACTTACGACTGCTCGCTTGTGCATCGGTTATACAGTGGTTTATTAGTTGCTTTACTTAGGTATCTCATAGGTTACTTGCAGAGGTTATTCTTCTTGTACCCTAGGTCAGATAGGGGTCGGACAACACACAGCCTTTACGGAAGATTACCTCTCTGGGGGGATCCGACCGACTAGTTGTTAAACCCGCGAGGGCCCCTATAACTGATTTTGTTACCTCCAAACTTTAGCGGGGAGTCTCAAGTCCTTCTTGGACGAGGCATACCTTCTTTAGCGAGGGAGGCCACTCAGCCACTTTAGCCCATTTGCATGCATATTGGCCATTTGACTTTTTGGTATGCTCTTTGACTACTAGTTGGCCTTAGGATATATTTTTTATTTTGTAGAGTCATATGTCATCGTGGATTCAGACTAGCTTCCTCGTCAATCCCGTCGGTTATTATAGTTACCACCGGTTTTCAAGTTCTTGCCTTCTAAAAGGCGTAGAGTTATTAAGTGTGGTACACACACATCCACCTTTCAGACTTGTGGTTCCACTAGGATGAGTACTGAATTTAGTCTTCAAAACACTGGGAGCTATTCGACTCCCATACCGACTATAGTTAATGGCACCCCTTTGACTCCTGCAACCACTACAGTTGCAGTGCTAGAGGCTTATACCAGTACTATGGCTCGGTTTGTAGTTAATGCTTCATCTCTTTCCTCGAACCCTTTTGGGGGTTTTGTTCACTCACCGAGTTACAATGTTCAGTCCATCCCTATGGCTTCTAGTCCTTTTTCTTATGGTATGCCTAACTTCACTTCGCATTTTTCGACTACCATCCTAGCAGTTGGCCCGAACACTAGCCTTGGACTTGGGGGCACTACATCTCCTTGCACTCCATTTCCATTTGGTGGTTCTCATATCCCTCAAACGAATCCTAATATAGGAAGTGTCCCTACTCTTAACCCCAGATCTAATCCTTTTACGGTTGGATAGAACAACCAACATGGCGGACAAGTTCCGTCCTACATCCTTAACTCCTTGGTGCTGATTTCGACTAATACTTTTGGCATGACGAATCCACTTCAATCCTCTGGGTTCCCACTTGGAGGAGGTCAATATTACCCTTTGGGCAACCCCCAACCTGGATTTAATCCAGTTGGGGGAAATTTTCATAACCCCCAACCCGGATCTTACTCGGCTGAGGGAAATTTTTGTAATCCTCAACAGAACGTTCCTACAAGAATGATGCCCAACCCACTTCATACCAATAATCCCAGAGGAGGGCCTTATAATCCTGGACAGGGCTATGGTTCTTACCAAAATCCTAGATCGGTTGTAGTTTCACACGCACAATATTTCATGGGAGGTTGGGGCCAGATGTCGCAACCCCGTCTCCCTTTTCTAGCCACGCTTAATCTGTTAGATTTGTCTAAGTTAATGAACTACCCTATGAGTCATGATCCCACATGGCCCCCCGTCCCCACCAAACTTCCTTCAAACATCCCAAAGTTTTAAGGTAAGAATCGAGAGGACCCTGGTGATCACGTCACTACCTTTCACCTTTGGTGCTCATCAAATTCCCTTAACCATGATTCTATTAGATTACGATTGTTTCAATGCACTCTCATTAGAGTTACTGTGCAATGGTATATTGAGCTACCTAGGGGGACATATGGGTCATTTAATCAGTTGGTGATGGTCTTTCTCAACCACTTTCAATTGCCCATTCGTTATGATTTTGGCCTCGAAATTTTGTCGAATTTACGCTAGGACATCGCCACTCATATCTCAGATCATATCCAGAAGTGGCGTAGATGGAGGTGGTTGATTAAGACTCCTATACCCCTGGCCTTTCTCTTAGAATGGTTCCTAAAGTCTTTGTTGCCACCTTGTGATGTTCCTAGTCTGTTGGAAAGCTCTTGGTTCTCTGACCCTTTCCAAGTCGTCGAACATGTTGATTGCATTTGACGATCATTCCTTCCACCCTCACGACATTCTCCCCGCCTTTCCGGTCCAGTTAGGTGGGAAGACGGTAGAGGTGGAAGTAGAGGTAGTTAATGTGCCTCTTGATTATAACCTATTACTAGGTCACAATTGGACCTATGCTATGGTCATTGTTGTATCATCCGTCTTTCGTACACTTTGTTTTCCTCATCAAGGGGAGATCGTGACTATCGACCAGTTATCCTTTGCATACTCTAGTCCTAATGCATCTGTCGGAATGTCGATCCCTGTGATCAACAATTCTTAGTAGATAATCGAGAATATCGGTGTCGGAATGAATTATTCCCTTATGGGTACTTTCGACTTCTCGACACCGAATCACCACATTTACGCCATGTCTAGTAGTCATGCTTCAACAGAGAGGTCCATTCCTTTCCGCACTTCCTATTTTAGTGATCCATGGACCCTACCTTCCCCGACTTCATCATGTGAAGTTCATTCACATGCTGGCATGGCCATGCCACTATCGATAGTAGAGATCATGTATCAATTTGTTCTTGACTCTTCTGTTGATCTCGATCTTGTTACCTCGCCGATGGATGAGGAGGATCCTGCTCTTAGGCCTGTATGGGCCACCTCATTGTCTTTTTCACATGATTTCCTAGATGAGACTTTTCCTTCGTATGAATCCATCCTTGAAGCCATGAATGGTTCCTATAAACCTTGGGATGATATGCATCATCGATCTTATTTTCTCCCAAGTCTTGAAAGAATCAAACAAGATGACTTTCGGTCTACCTTGAGTGAGATAGTCGGTAACACCGTAGTTCCACTTGATACGCAAGGAATTTATGCCGAAGGAAACATGGAGAGTATTTCTCCTACTGTCACAATCGATATCTCTCATACCCCTGGAAAAGTTGAAAATGTAAATATAGGTGCAGATTGTACGCCAGAAGAAATTCCAATCTACACCGAAATCTTCAAAGAATTTTGAGATGTGTTTGCTTGGTCATATGAAGAGATGCCAGGGATCGACCCTCGTATTGTCAAACATACGATTAGGACTTATATGGATGCTAAACCTATTCGACAACATCTTAGAGCTGTAAATCCTAGGAATGCCCCTGCTATTAAGGCAGAGGTGGAGAAGCTACTAAGTGTTGGCTTCATCTACCCGATTCCCTTGAACGAATGGGTATCCAACCCCATTCCTGTGAATAAAAAGCAAGGAACCATCCATGTGTGTATGGACTTTCGTGACCTAAACAAGGCTTGTTCTAAAGATAACTTCCCCACACCTTTCATCGACCAAATTCTCAACGAATGTGTGAGAAGCGAGATATTTTCTTTTATGGAAGAATTTTCAGGGTATAACCAAATCCAAATCAAACCCAAGGACCAACACAAGACAACATTTTTTTTTCCTTGGGGTACTTTTGCATACCAAAAAATGCCTTTCGGCCTTAAGAACGCCAGAGCAACCTTCCAACATGCCATGACTTTCGCTTTTCACAATCTTAAGCACATAGTTGAAGCCTACCTTGATGATATTGCTACTCACTCTCGCAAGAGAGTGGATCATGTTACACACCTTCAGCTTGTTTTTGAAAGATGTCGTTACCATAGAATTCGGTTAAACCCTCACAAATGCATCTTTTGCATTAAGTCTGGTCATCTTTTGGTATTTTTAGTTTCCGAGACCAGGATCATGGTAGATCCTCTCAAGGTTGAGGCAATACTTCAATTGCCTCCCCCGTGCATGATTATACAACTTCAAGGTTTACAGGGGAAAGATAACTTTCTACGTCAATTTATAGTGAATTATGCCAATATCACTAAGGGTTTAATGCGCCTCTTGAAGAAAGACACACCTTTTTATCTGGGATGAGTGAGCCCAGGAGTCTTTCGATGCTTTGAAGAAAGCCTTAGTATCGACCCCTCTGCTAAAGTCTCTTGATTACAACAGAGATTACTTGTTCAGGAGGATGATGAGCTCCATGAGCACGTTATCTACTATCTTAGTCAAAATTTAGTCAGTCCTGAGCTTAATTACTCTCATGTTGAAAAACTAGCTTTGGTTGTCATTCACGCAGTCCAACACTTTCGTCACTATATATTACTTTGCAAGACTATGGTGGTTGCCGATGTCAATCCATTTCAATACGTCCTTACCAGGCGTATCATAGGGGTGAAATATAATAAATGTATTTTCATCTTACAAGAGTTTGATCTCGACTTCGCTTCAGGCAAGTCCAAGAAATCACTAGTCTTCACAAAGTTAATATCCGATTTTCCACGATTAGATGAGGATTTTATCCATGTTGATTCGTTTGCGGACAAACACATTTTCCTTGTCTCGTCGTCTGACCCCTGGTATGGAGATGTTGTTTTATATCTTCAAACCTTGAAGTTCACTCAGCATCTCTCATGAGATGATTGATGACGTATTAGATACCAAGCCAAGAAGTATACCATCGTCGGTGACACTTTGTATCATCGAGGAATAGATGATATCTTGTGTTGTTGCTTAACTCACGAGGAAGTTGAGTCAATCCTAAACGATTTCCACAAAGGGGCTTGTGGTGGTCACATATCCAGGCTTGCGACAGCCCAAAAAATCTTGCGAGCCAGTTATTTTTTTCCTAATATCTTTAAAGATTGTATCGAAGTGATTAAGAAGTGTCACCCCTGCCAGGTGTTCACTCAGAAAATGCACTCGCATCCATCCCCTCTTCACCTAGTCATTATCGTCGGTCCCTTCACCAAGTGGGGGGTAGATTTCGTCGATTGCAACCCAACTTCAGCTGGGGGGAATCAACACATTATCGTGGCCATCGACTACTTTACTAAGTGGGTCGAGGCCATGCCCACTGTAAAATATGATGGGAAGACTACAGCCTTCTTTGTGTTCAACCAAATTATTGCCCAGTTTAGTATCCCGATTGAGATTGTCATTGATCATGGCAGTCACTTTCAGAATGAAACGATGGTAGAACTAGCATCTAAGATGGGGTTTAGACATGGTCATTCCTCTCCTTATTACCCACAAGAAAATGGACAAGTAGAGGCCATCAACAAGTCTCTCAACACCATTTTGCAAAAAACTGTCAGTCGGAGTAATTCCAATTGGCACATCATGCTATATCTCGCACTTTGGGCATACCGAACCTCGGTTAAGACTGCCACCGGATTTTCCCCTTTTCAATTAGTACACAGTGTGGAGTCGATCCTTCCTGTTGAATGTGAAATCCCTTCTCTTAAGTTGGAGTTTGAGCTCCTACCTGACACTTCAAATTTAGAGTGACGCCTTATACACCTAGAGATTCTTGACGAGCAGCATCGAGATGCCTTTACGACTATTGAGGAAAATAAGAAATGTGTCAAGATCCAGTACGACAAGTCTGTCTGTCCTCAGTTGTATGCTGAGGGTGACTTGGTCCTCTTGTATGATCAAGCCAAAGAACCACTGGGGGTAGGCAAGTTTAAACCCATGTGGCACGGTCCTTATATCTTGTGACGTGTTCTAGAAAATGGAGCATATGAGTTAGAAGATTATGAAGGGAATAAGATGGTCGAGCCCAGAAATGGGCTCTACTTAAAAAGATACTATCCTTGAGCCCTAGGATTGGGTGGAACTCTTTGTTTACTAATGTAAAGTTAGTGTATATACATCTATTTTCCCCCTTTCTTTTGTCTTTGGCTTTCTTATTGAGTTTTCCCTTTGTTGGCAGATGTCAACGAAACCTTCGGTCTACCTAGGATCCGTAGACGGAGCTAGTCGTCATACACAGAACTTGGCTTCCACTGCTTGGGTGGTTTACTCTCCCGAGGGTCTACTGGTGTCTTCAAGTGGCGTATGCCTAGGCCCATCCACGAATAATGTGGTCGAATATAGCGTCGTCATAGAACTTTTGCGCGATGCTATATCACATGGTATTCACTTTTTAGAGCTTCGCCTGGATTCCTAGTTAGTAGTATGTCAGTTGAATGGAAGTTACCACGTGTGTGATCCTACTTTACTCCATCGATTCCTATGGGTACGTCTTTTAGAATGACAATTTTATTTTATTACATATTATCACATTCCTAGGAATTCTAATCATGTATCTGATGCCTATGCTAATTACATTTTAGATTGGCATTTGTCTCATTAATAAAGAAAATAAAATTGTCACATCAATGTACATATTGTAATATATAAGTAAAGTCGAAGATCCATTTTTATATATTTCAAAAATATGATGTTTATATTAAAAAATTGGGGCTAAAACCCTCAATACACATATACATTCGGTATACATAACCCACGACATCTACACCTGTGGAGTCAGATGTGTGTCATGGTAGCAAACCACGACATTTGCAAGACGCCGGAAGAGTCGTACCCATGCTCTACGTACACCAACCACCTACCACTGCATGGCTTCAGGTAGATCCTCTACCTGAACCATTGGAATCCTCTGTGTCAAATGAGATAGGTTGCCCTACACGTATTTTAGGACTCTCTTCGCTTCTCCTCCTGCCGCCTCATCTCCCCAGTTCCTCCATCTATGTCGAGGGAATCCCTCTGGTCGTCGCGGACCCACATCTGCAATTACACAAATGTCTAGTTAATAATTTAAGCACCATCCAAAAATACTTTTGTTCCTTAATACAAAAATACAAAAAAAATGAAATATTTAAAAAACGGTGTACCTATGTCATCATAGGCGGTCCCTGGTGGAAGTGACATATTTGGATCTCCTCTAAAATCGATCCCCGCATAGGGATAGTCATCCAGAGCAATGACTTGCCACCACCACCAGAAGAAAAAATCATTGTTGTAGGGTGTTGGCACCCTACCTCCCCTCTGTCGTCTCATGACCTCAATCCACTGCGCCATGGCTGGACCATGTGGTCCTCTAGGAAGGATCTCCACTCTAGGTCCCAGACCTGGAACCCGCTCAAAAATGAAACTGCAAAGAATAGAGGCAAAACCAAAGTTTCTCTTACTCCCATATTTTCACTCTGTCAAATAACCTTTCATATTGGTCAGTAATGAGGTACACTAGTCATAGACAGTGGGTCTCACACACTCTACTACGTAAAACATAAGTGGCCTCGATTCCTGGTGCAACGAATTCGAACCTGTAATACTAGTCAATACAAGCACGATGATCTTCATGATGAGGTTATGTATTGCCTGGATAGGGAATTGACTTCCCATCTTGGGAGTCCCCGCCACACAGTGGGCATTGATATACTCCTCAATATTCATCCCACTCCCTGCTTCACGTGACTTGAGGTTTACAACCTCTCGTTGGCATGATAGACCAGTCAAGAAGTAGATGTCCTCTACCTCGATCCTCAATGGTTGTCCATCGAGGATAAATCTTTCGCTATAAAGATCCCAGTAACCCACCAACATCTCCAACAACCTCACTTGGTCCCTCATTCCATTGAGAGCCCAAAACTTATACAAGACACATATTTTTAGAGCCGCTTGAGCCACCAGATCTCGATCCATAGCTGCATCTACCTCTTCATGTTCTCTCTCTCTCCATTCAAGAACCATCCTACAAAACACAAATCAAATTTTGAGTTAGAACCCTTCTTTTTGGCCATTTGCATACCTATACGTGACTTCCTTTGCATATAATCACATGTAGGGCTCAATATACACACCCTATGGTTCACACAGTAGCGTATACATCGTCGTATACGCGACCAAAACAAAGGCAACCCGCGTACACCAAAATTCTTAATTTACGTCCTCAAAAAATAAAAAACTGGAACCTAATTCAAAAATGTAATCCACTGAATTTGAAGAGGATGAGAAGTAGAGTTATTTGATCTAGATGGTTCGTGATTTCGTTTCATGATGCTCCCGCAATCTCCATTTGAATATTGGAGGTATTTTGGTCCAAATTACACTATTCGGGTAAAAATCAAAATGGTATAGTAGTTTTTTATTTTAGTACTATTTATAAGCTATTTTTACCCACTTTATATAGTTTTATGTCAGTTTTTCACCTAATGGACTAATACAAGAATGGTTTTGAGCTGGCTTTTGTAGTTTTGACCCAGTTTTTTTTGCGGATTTCAGCGTCATGATTGGTCGTTCGTCACCTCGGGCAGGTATTTTCAAAACCTAGCATATAGGATAGGTATCCACTATGTCGTGAATTTTTGCATTATCCTCTAAACACCACTTTTTATGCCTTAGGTATGAACCCATTTGTTATGACACAGAACCTTCTGTCTGTTATAATTAGTGTCACTAATAAATGGTAGAGACTTACCAAACATGGGCACCCCAGTTAGATCCTCTTTGTCATTTGGTTCCCATGCCAAGTTTTTCCTTAGGACCAGGATTCCATTATAACTTGATACATGACTTTATGATGAGCCTCATTTCTCACTCATACACATGCGGCCTTATTCCCCGCGGACTCCCAAAAATGAGTCTTAGTTATGCTCTTTTCTGACTCGTATAAAAAACCAAAAGATTATCAAGTGATTTGTCCCTTTCACGCTCGTTAAATTGGATTTGAAAGGTCATGAGTCTTAGTTAAGCTCTTTTCCGACTTGTTACCAAAAATAGAAAAGATGGTCACGTGAACTTGTCTTTTTCACACTCGTAAATTAGATTTGAAAAGATGTCTATTTGGCACAAGTTTACCCATTTTTCACACCAAGTAGACTAAAATACATAAAAAAAAAATGACATTTTTTTTTGCGTTAAGTTGTGATTGCATCTCATTCCCTTGCTTGCAGTATTGAACCTTTAGTCGGTTCTCGCTTTGCGTTATAAACCATTTCCTAAGTAGTTTTTGCATCCTCAACCAAGCAAAGTCTTGTTTATATCCTTCGCAATTTGACACCCTATACCCTCGAGGGAACATCACCCCAAGTGTCCATATCCCTCATGAATTTCCTTGCATTAAGAATAGGTACGTTCCACTACTGGAACTAGTTTTTCTTACTTGCGACACTCGTTCCCTCCTCTTTATCATAGCATTCATTTGTTATGAAAAAACAAAAAAATATGGGCGGGAAGGGAGTACTATATTATATTTGGCAGTAGTCGTGTCGCCTTTGAACAGAGAAAAAAATTATTGAGTCCCCATATCAATATAATTTTGGGTTTAGCATGGCCTTAGGAAGTTGATCTCGTTACAGAGTTTTCTCTACCGACTGGTTACTCTTCCAGTCCCTATAGAGAACATTATTGATGTCTCATGCATCTAATAGTTACATGATTGGGTCTATGCTGTCAGAGTCTACCATATGTCTCATGATCTTGTTCAAAGGAAGTCTATCAATCTGTGTCAGCCCACTCCTCGGAACTCTTGACTTTGCATGTCGGCCATACCCTCAGTTTGTCTCAGAGTCACATGATATTGTGGTTTTATAATGCACCCTAGCCCTACTTTCATCATTGGTAGCTAACCTTGAACCCAACATTCGACATTTCATCATTGGTCATTGATTGGGTGGTTTCCCTTGTGTTCGATGGCAAGACATCTATTCACACTTTGGGATTCGTGCAGTGTCTTGGATTCCATTAGCCTTAATGGTGGTTTCCTCGCCTTTGTCAGCATTTTTCATCATTGGCTGCTATTCAGAGGGTCATTTTCATGTACCACTTGCATTTGGCACACGCGAAAGACACACAGGGTCATTGGTTCATGAACATGTTCTTCATCCGATCTCCACCAAATTATGAATCTCCTGCTTTGTTTCTCGTGCTGACTGATGAAAGATGCCTTAATGCTCTCCTTTCAGTGGGACTCTTTCCATCGACTTCTGCTCATTTATTATGGATATGGGACCTAGAGTTTTATGAGTACCTTGAGTCTTGCAGTCATTAGTGGTAGGCTCTCTCGCCATTGACAGATGGGAATACATCAATGTCTCTTGATCAATGGATTCCTCAAGTGTTCGACACTGACTCCTTTATTCACACTTGTAGGAATGTGTTTGGTGCCTTGATACCTACTTTATGTTAGGTAGCTAGAGAGGTAGTGGGGGAACCTAGAGGACCCATAATGATAATAGTGGAAGTAATTCAATGTAAGGTGGACTAGGTCCACTATATTATTAAATAATACCCACTATGGTAGTTAGATATAATAAATGTAAGAGGACTTCTTAGAAGGTTGTACTTCTAGGAGATTCCTCCTCTAGAATGTTCTTAGGTGATGGTAGCACTATATAAAGGGGTTCAAGCAATGTAAGGGGACATGAAGATAATTATTGTATTTGGATCTATATCTCAATAGGAGGATTCCCCCTCGCAGAGGCAAGTGAAATGGAGAGGATCCCTTCCATAATAGGATTCATTGTTTGGTGTTGCCCTACCTCAAGGGTTTAATAGTAATAAAGTGTGGTTTATTATATCTTGCTTTGTGGCTCTATTGTGTATTCAGTATTTGTGGTGATTATATTTGTAGATCTTTTCAGGTTCTTAACAAGTGGTATCAGAGCACTTTCCTTGGTAGACATTGTGGGAAAATATTTTTTATTTTTGCAGATTTTTTTCGGAGAATAAAAAAGAGGGCCGCGACATTCCAGAAATTTTCAGTATATTTCTGTGAAAAAATTGCAAAAACAGGTCGTAGATATTATTTCCTCTCATAAAAACACCCAATTTGAAAAAAAAATCATCCGAAACGGAGTCCGGGAAGTCAAGATATTGAAGTTTTAAAATCTGCAAATTTTCAGGGTTTTTTTCCGCGGACGGTGGCACAATTTTTTTTATTTCTGTAGTAGTCAGAGGCTGAATTTGCCCAAACAAATTACATATCTGAGTTACTCTCACAATTTCACCCAATTTCAAAAAAACAATCAGCCTAAACGGAGTCCGGAAAGTAATGTTATGAGCATTTTAAATTCAGTAGTTTTTCAAGGTTTTCCGGAAAAACCCTAAATTTTCTGTTGTAACTTATTGTTCTATTTTTTGGGTTTTTTCATGATGGTTGTGGGACCGAAGAGTTCATAGGGTGCTCAGATGGATATTTTCTCTCAAACCCTCAAAGAAATGATATAAATTGTTGAAGCATTCAAATCCCAATTGTATGACACATTGGATGTCAAATTGGATGGCCTCACAAACTACCTCAATGATAGTTTTCATAGTATTCAAGATTCATTGGATAGCATGCACGAGATATTTCTTATGGAGGACATCAGAGATGAATATAATCAATAAATATATGTCTGGTATGATTTGGAGGTCGATTGCGATAATTGGTATATGGATAGTTGTCATTTCTGGGATGACAACCACTTTCATATTTTATTTGATAACTCTAATCCACCTTCTATAGAGAGTATCAATGTGACAAATCGGGAGCCAATGATTATTACTAGCGTCCATCCTTCATATTCTGCAGTGATATTATTCCTTCCAGATTTTTCTACGACCATTTTCCACTATGTGGATGGATATTCTTATTTGGATCCACATGATATGTGTCAGTATTGGGAGCATCATTTTCAGTTGGTTATTGGGTGTCGATATCTTCTGTATGGAGTTCACATGAGCACTTGGACATGGGACCCTGGTTTACAATGGTGGTTGGACTACTTCAGTATGGTGGCTTTGATTTCTCAATGGGACCCTGATTCTCTAGTCTACTTCATCACTATGGTTCACACTTATCCATGGGACCCTGATTCTCTAGTCTACTTCATCACTATGGTTCACACTTATCCATGGGACCCTGGTTCTCTAGTCTACTTCATCACTATGGTCCACACTTATCCATGGGACCCTGGTATATAGTTGTACATCAAGCATTGAGGACAATGTTTTCATAAGGGGGATGGAATGTTAGGTAGCTAGAGAGGTAGTGGGGGGGTGCAGAGGACCCATAATGATAATA